>PVKP010001537.1:0-62500 GCA_004027715.1 Plecturocebus donacophilus | reverse complement strand
TCAACTACATGCCAAGAACAAGTCAAACCATGATGCCCCACGCACCAGGTTCCGCTGCGCCATTGCCTTTACCACCCAAAAGACCCACCCTGCTATGATTGGACGTCTGATTGAATCTCAAACTCACCCTCAGCACCCAGCATGGCCAGATTCCCGCAGGCACCTCCAGAGGGGCCTGTGTCCACCTCCGTCGGCACCAGGTGGCTGCTTTGGGTGGGGGGGAGAGGGCCCTTCAGAAGGAGCTGGAATCAATGGGAAGAGTGAATTAAGTGTGGTGAGTGACTAATCAGGAAATAATCAGGTTTTACATGTCGCAAAAATGTCTGCGCGCCAGATAGAGAATTGGGATAGAGGTTTCCAGGGAAGACAGAGGCAACAGCTTTGGGGGAGGTCTAGCATCGCAGTGAGAGCAGGGGGAGCCTGCCTGGTCTCCAATCCCCCCACCCTCACTTCTGTGACAGTGTCTGTGGATTTCATGGGGTTGCTAGAGGATACAGTGAGACCAGCGGTGGGAAATCCCCAGAGCTCCACGAATGTTAGTTGTTTATTAATAGAGTCATTTAGACACCTTGCCCCAAGGACCTGCTTCTGGGGTCCCCAGTTGCTGTGGCAACCCCTCTGCCCTACCCTCCCCCACCTTCCCCAGGCCTGGGGTGTGAGCCAGGTAGGTACTATCATTCCCATTTAATAGATGAGGAAACTGAAGCTTAGCAATCATTCCAAAGCCCCACAGGGGCAGAAGTCCTGGAATCCTGAGCTATCCATGAGGCAAAGGGAGGGACGGGGGGCAATTCTAACCGAGTCCCGTTCAGAACTTCTAGGCTCACAGGGGGTCTGGGCAGAGGTCAGCCCAAGGTTGAGAGAATTCTAATCCAAGGTTGGACCAGCCAAGGGGTAAGTCCTGAATTCCAGGCTTCCAGGAGATCAGTCTACTGGTAGCCAGAACTCGGTGGGGGTAGGTCAGAATCTGGGTAGCACCAGGAAAAGTAGGGAAAACAATGGCTGTTCTGTGTTGAGTTCTCCCTGCATGCAGGGTCGCAGTGCTGGGAGGTTTGTTTACAAGCAGAATCTCACTGGATTCTTGCCACAGCCCGGAGAGGCATTTGCTAGGGTCACATGTGTTTTTACAGATGAGAACACGGGCTCAGAGAAGTGAAGTCACTTACCAAAGTCACACAGTGGATATCTAGGAAGGAGCTGAGTGGGTGTTGACCCCCGAGCTGTTGCCTCCAGCGTTGTGCAATGCTGCGCGACATCACACCGCAGCCCAGGAAATGACTTTCCATATGGTCCTGGGCATGTCAGTTCCTAGGTGTGAAGGTCCAGGTTGACCTTGTGGGTTCAGCAGCCCTTACACTGTGGTGTGTTCATCACAACAATAGTTGTCAAGCATCAAACACGGTAGGCACTCAGAAAATGTCTATTTCCATTCTCTTCTTTTTTTCCTTTTACCTCCAACCAATCTAAGCCAGAGTCAGTTCCAGGTTCTAACCACAGTGGAAGGAGACCAGGCAGGGAAACAGAGATAAGTGGCAGCTACTGCATGCACAGAGTCCACCTGTCCTAGATTGGGAGGTGGGCTGGGCGTGGAGCCGACTGACGTCTCCTCTGTCCTTCCCCCACCGCCAGCCCTGTGTGGTCGGGGAGGCCTGTGTACCTGCTGCTCTGTCCAACCTTGCCTCTCAAATCCATTCTTCCTCCTGCCACCTCAGTGCCTGGCCCTGGAATGGAGAGTGGGGACACAGGAGAGTCAGACCCAGATCTCCACCTGCAGGAGATTACAGCCTGGTGGCAGAGGCAGCCTGGGACCTGGGCAGTTCTAACCAGTTCTGGGCAGTTCTGGCCGGAAGAGCCCAGGGAGAATCGAGGTGTCTGCCTGAGCCCAGAGAGGGCTTCGTCACTGCCATCACTGCCAAGGTGCGTGGTGGGTAGGGTAAAGGGGCAGGCTCAAATCCTAGCTCTTCCACTGAGAAGCTGTGTGACCTTGGGTATGTTCCTTTGCCTCTCTGTGCCTCATCTGCTTCACAGGCAAAATGAGAATTGCATTAGTGCCTCCTCCTGGGGATGTCAAGAGCATTCAGTGAGCTGGTCCCAGCAAAACACTGGCTTGGTCCCGCTCCCCAAGGGGAGGTGTTGCCCTGCATTTTCCGGACCCGTTATCTGGAGAAGTAACTGACGTCTCCAGGAGTCCTGTGATTTGCCACAGCCCACCCATCTGCAGAGTGACACAGCTGACTCTGAGGCCATTCCCTGGGCCGTAAGCTCTCTAAGGATAGGGACCTGTCTGCCTTCTGGAGTGTTGAACTCCCATGCCATGCCCAGGGGATGCAGAGGGAAGGGAAGGGGAAAGGAACTGAGAGGGGTCCTGGAGGATTTCACCGGGAAGACAAGACGCTGAGGACACCCCAGGCAGCGGGAACAGCATGGGCAAAGGCAGGGAGGTGTGCGGAAAACTGGAGCCATCCAGGGCTCCTGGGATGAGAGGCTGGCTACAGAACAGGAGAGACGAATCTGAGCTAGTGGTGTGCTGGTAAATGCTTAACAACTAGCCCTCTTTAACACTGAAATGGGGGAGGGGAGAGAGGCCCTGATGTGTCGCATTTGCCAACTTACTTGGTGTGACTACTCCCACCATGACTGATTTTAAGCTACCAACGTGACATCAAGCAGCTCGCAAAATTCCTGAAAAGGTAACAATCAGCTTTTGTGATCCAATGTGAGCAGGGCAGCCTGGGCAGGTGGGGGCCCTCCCCTGGGGACTGCCCGGGGGGACCTCACCTCTGCTCACACATGAAGGCTGTTTCCTGCCAACGATACCTCTGTGGGCCTCAATGCCTCACCTGAGCAATGGGCTAATGGTTCCTAGGCAGAGGCAAAGGCAGGGCCAATCAGGTGGACCCACGTCCAAGTCCAAGTCCAGTGACATCTTTGTCTTCATTTCCCGGCCTCATTTCCACTTGGGGCAAAAGTGGGCGATGAGCTGGCAGAGGGAGGGCCCACCCAGGCCCTCCTCCCAGCCCACTGTCTCTCACCCCAGCTCGGGGAGCTACAGAGCCCAGCCGAGCAGGTGCTGGCGGGGTCACCTTGGGAAGAGTTATTGGGGCCTGGGAAGAAGGGGGAAGATATTATGCACTGAAGGCTGCAGCCGAGGACACTAATCTGAACAGACAAGGAATCAATGGGAATTTCTATTTAGGGAGGAAATCAATAGGAATTTCAAGGTAGGAAAAAAGGGAATTACCTTTAATTGGAGTTCTGGTCCAGCCATTCTCTAGTGAGGCCAGGGCTCACCTGGCCCTCAAGGGACGGGCAGAAGGGACGCTCAACCTGCTCCAGCCCTGCCTGGGGTGCCTCCTACCAGGTAAGAGATATCTTCTCTCAAGGAGCCATTTCATCTCTGGTTAGGAAGCCAGGATTGAATCGGCGAGCAGAGATCTCCAGAATCGGGCACAGAAGCTCCATTTCCTCATCTGTTAGGTGGGGACAGTAGGAGCCTCATCAGTGAGAAGCAAATCCCAGGTGCGTGAGATGCTAGCAGCGAATCGTGGTGCCAGCCACTGTCCCAAGTGCTTCGCCTGTGTTAATAAGCATTAGCAAATCTAATCCCTACTAAGCCCCAGGATTACTATCATTGTCTCGGTTTTATAGAGGAGGAAACTGAGGCACCGAGAGGTTAAACAATTTACACGAGGTCACACAGCTGGGAAACACAAGGCCTAGCACCAGAGCCTGCGCCCAGACCCTGTGTTCTGCTGCCCCACGGAAGGTGTTCAGTCCTGCGAGATGTGTCCCAGGTGGTCCGAGTCCCATCTAGGGAAATCAGACGGGTGGGGGTGACTGCCCGGGGCCCGGGGGCCCTACCCAGGAAAGGGCAGGGCAAGTTGAAGCTGCATGGAGAGGGGCCCGAGAGCAGCTGCCCCCACTGTCGTGCCCCAAATACACACACAGAATCCCCCTGGATCCTGACCCCAGGAAAAGGACACCCTCAGAAGGAGCCTCAGGACCCCCTAGATGCCTACGTAGACTCCACTGGAGGCAAAATGTGGCTGCTGAACAGTGCCTGGCAAACAAGGTCCGGTGTAAAATGAGAGTGGGAGACACCCCTGCCCCGAGAACGGCAGGCGCCACCCCCACTGGGAGCCATCTGGGAGCCCGAGCCTGGGCCAGGGTCACAGGAGGGGAACTCCTGGGCTGGCAGCTGAAGGCTTTTCTGTGGTGTCTCCCCAGATCCTCCTGTACACTCTGTGCAGATGAGGGACCATGCCCAGAGGCAGAGCTGGAAGGAGCAGGAGGAGCAGAAGGAGGTCAGCCCCACTCCACATTGCCCCAAAGCGGCTTTTTTGTTTGTTTTTAGACAGGGTCTCGCTCTGTCACCCAGACTGAGTCCCTTGGTGCGATCACAGCTCACTGCAGCCTCTATCTCCCAGGCTCAGCCTCCCAAGTAGCTGGGACCACAGGCGCACACCACCACACTCAGCTAAATTTTTAAAAATTTTTATAGAGATGGGGGGTCTCATTATGTTGCCCAGGTTGGTCTCAAACTCCTGGACTCAAGTGATCCTCCTGCCTTGGCCTCCTGAAGTGCTGGAATTATAGGCTTGAGCCAACACGCCTGAGCAAAACGGAATCTTTTACAGCACATTGGTCTGATAACTGTTGAGACTTTGATTTAAAAGACTGAAAGGAAGCTAAGGGGAACCTGTGACCGACACCACAGGCAGAGGGAGGAGTCAGAGGGAGAGGTCTGTCCTGTGTTTGTCCCCGACCCGAGGCCCGCACGCTTCCCAACGGGAGACCCTCCTGTGCCTGTGTGAGCCTCATTTTACAGATGAGAAAACTGAGGGCTGCGGAAGGCACCACCAGGACCACATGTGACCAGGAGGAGGCAGCAGCTTGGAGCCTGCCTGTCCCCCAGCACCACACCCGCTCCGCAGATCCAGAGAGCGCAGCCAGCCACAGCGTGCAGGTCTCCAGAGTCCACGGAAGGCGGGGAGGGGAGGGGAGAGGGCTGGAGAGTGGGAGAAAATTAGAGCCAGCACTTGGCCGTTCAGAGCTGGATCTGGTGGTGGGAGCCGAGGGGCACGGGACGGGAGAGGGTGCAGGTCCCTAGCCGGGACCTTGCAGACCAACTTGGGACTTAGGTCTCTGATGCCCATGGAGTCCTGGATGCCAGGTAGGGAAACTGAGGCAAGTTGCCAGTTGTAAGGACAGACAAGGCGGTGCTTGGGGCTTCCAGAGTCCCCATCCCCGCTGATTCTGCCCCAACCCCACCCTCCCCACTTCCGTAGTTCCAGCCTGGGCCTGAGGCCACACCCGGGACAAAGTAGTGATGAAGGCTGGGGACCAGAAGGGCTGGGGTTCATGGAGAGGAACTCATGGCGAGGCTAGACGCGGGGGCTTGGCTCCTCTGAACGTCAGTTTCCTGCTCTGTGGAAAAGGGGAATCAGGTTGTCCTAAGGATTGGAAAAAGCATGAACTGTAGCGTGCTGACCCCAGGAAGTGTCCAAGGGATGTTTGCTGAAGGAGGAGACAGGGCCCTGGACAGACAGACAGATAAATGTGGCTGAGTGGGCGAGGGAATGACTGCGCCCTGCCCTGACCAGCCTGCCTGGCACAGAGGACCACTGCTGGGGAGCTCAAATCCAAGACGCACAGTCCCCAGAGTGTGTGCCCCCCAGCCCACCTGTCCTAGGGGACGCCTCCACCCAGGCAGTGGGGCCACTGTCTAAGAATGGCCACATGTGGCCCGGGGCATGGATCTGGGCCAGGCCGTGGTGAGCCACCACTGGCCACCATCCCGCCCTTCCCAGAGGGCAGCCGCCCCTAATGTCCCTCACTATCAGTACACGCAGCCCTGCTTCGTGAAAACAAAATGAGCTGCATCAGCAGCAGAGAGCAGGCTCTCCAGGCCACCAGTTCAAGGGAGAAAGAAGGGCTGACCTCCAAGCCCGCCTTGTACCCTCACTGGGGGATACTGGGACCGCTCCTTCTTGGGGAGCAGAGGCCCAAACCCCAAACGAACTTAGGCTGAGTGATTGAGCAGGGGCGGCCACAGCTGAGCCCGAGTTCTGCTCCTGCCCCAGGGGTCCCGACCCATCAACACCTTGCTAAGGCACTCGGACTGGGCACTTTGGGCACGTTCTTCCTCTCCCACCTCGGGACAACCTGCAGGTGTGGATCATGATCCCTGTCTCACGGGGAGGGGTAGGGGAATCAAGGCTAGCGGCAGGCAGGAAGCAGCTTGTCCAAGACCCTGTAGACCCTGGTCTGTCTGATTCTGCTCCCTGGTCACAGATGTCCTGGGGCCAATGTCCAGCCTCCTGCACTCTGGGATGGAGGAAGTCAGCCTCCTTCCTCCCTCCTCCAGACCCCTCAGCCAGGCCTGCCAGGGTCTCAAGCAGAGATGAGACCCATCCCTCTCCCCTCTCAGGTCACCGGGCTCAGCCGGGCTCAGCTGGAGCTGAAGGTTATTGCAAACTGCCAGGGCCCTACTCATCTCATTAAGTCCAGGGAGCAGGGTCAGCGGCTTTTACAAGCCTCATAAAGCATTGCTCGTGGCCACTACAGCAGGCAGCTGGCCCTGGCGACCAGTTCCTCCCCAGGCCTGGGACAGGGGGACAAGTTTCTTCCTTAAGGAACTCATCTCCCAGATTGATAAAATCACCTGAAATGTCATGAGTGGTCTGTGCCCCAACACATAATTACAGGGTGACACCCCTGCCCTGAAGGCTGGTGTGGGAGAGGCAGGTTCCCCTCGGCAGAGGCCCCGCAGCTTGTCAGCCTCACCAGGCCAGCACTGTGCTCATAGATGCTTTGAGCCTATAATTTCACTGAGTCCTTGAAACAGCCCTATAGAGTAACACAACCAGCCCCATTTTACAGATGTGGAAACAGAGGCTCAGGCAGGTGGCCAAGGTGGAGACTGCAGAGCTGGGATCTGAACCCAGAGCTACCACGGCCCGAGCCAAGCTCCAAAGAGACCCTTCACTGACTACAGCCACCATTTTGTGGTTTGTGCAGGGTTCTCCCACTTTAGCGAGGAACCCCAAATGCCCCGGCGCCCCCTGCGTGGGAGCACACCTGAGGTGACAATAGCAGGAATTAACAGAGCCACCGTGCAAGCTTCTTGCTGGTTCCCAGGCCCGCCTGCATGGTGCAGAAGCTCAGCAACCCCCAAGCACACCCCAGGCACTTCTCAGAGTCCTGGAGAGTGTCCCCAGTAGGCTCGGAAACCTTGTCCACTCGGGTCTGTCCCACTGGCCCCAATGAGGACATCCCTGGTTGGCTGTGGTCACCAGACAGGGCAGCTGCCCTCCCCTCTGCACCTCTGCAGCTCTGCGCCTCTAAGACTGAACACCCCTTTACCCACTCAGAAGGGGCCACCCCCCTCCCCGGCCTCCCAGGGCCCAAGAACTTCTTGTCTAAGTACGAGTCAAGCCCAGTCCCCTCGGCAGGAAGGTAGTGGTCAAGCCCCTGGCCCCGTGGCCTGTCAGTTCCAGGTCTGGGTTAGGAAGCAGCTCCTTGACTCATCAGCCATGTGGACCTCCAGGGGTCTTCCTTGCCTCGTTGGTGAAATGGAGGTCGCTGCCAGGAACAGTCAGGAGACACCAGCCCTGCCCCACACAGGGCCCAGCGCACAGCACACCGCAAAGGCAGCGTTTGCTATTCTCCCTCGGAGTCCTCCTTGCCCGCCTCCTCTCTATACCGACCACCTCCCTCTTGTTCAACTCACCCGCCTGGAAACCTAAGAAACAGATGGGTCCCCAGCCCTGATGCCAGTCTGGACACTGCTCCACAGACGACATCCTCTGGCCTTTCCTTGGGACACACAGCTGCCACCCCACCCTGCTGGATGGGTCCTGTGCACCCCTCATCCTTCACAGCCCCCTCCACCACACTTCACCCCAGAGCAGGCTTGGTGGGAGGGGAAGAGAAAGAGGAGCTGTGGCCTGGGAGCCACCCCTGAGGCATTAAAGTCCCGCATGGGTGTCGGGGATGAGGCGGTGTCCCGCCCACTTCCTCAGTGCAAAAATCTTGCTGGGAGACACTAGCTGGCTGATGCCGCCACGGGTGGAGGGTGGGACAGAGGGCAGGGACTGCAGAATTTCAGAAGCTCCTTTATACCATGAAAGTGCAAGCATGCACACTAGTGTGAGTGCACACTCACACTCACACACACACACACGAGCGCAGCATCCTCCATGGCCTGGCTTTTCTCCACAGTGTAACCAGCAATCTCAGGCACTCCCTGTTACCAGGAGAATCTGACCTTGAGTATACTAAAAGCTCGGATTTTACACGTGTGCCTCTGATGCCCAGGTACTGACACATTTATGCATGAGCAAACATCCACGTGCAAGACTGCAGGCAGACAGGTCCATATCCATGCAGCCACAAAGGTACATGTGCATTCTGTCATAGGCACAGACACTCGTGCACACCAACACAGACACACACACTGATTCAGAGGCCTGAGACCCCTGCACCAGTGTGCTCAGGTGTACACTCCACATGCATGGAGGGTGAGGCAGGTGACCCAGCCTGGCCTGCTGAACCTCAGTGGCACGTAAGCTGTCAGGGTGCTGTTGCTCTGCCCCCAACATCCCATACCCTCAGAATGTCCTTGAGGGAGGGGCAGGGTTCTTCCAAGTCCTTGAAAGCCCCATGGGAAGTCCTGGGGCACATGGCACAGATTTCTTGTGCCCGATACTCCATCACTATCACCACAGGACCCACCTACAACCGTGGGATCCTGGAGCCCCCAGGGCAGGAGTGACTCCTGTGGGGTTAAGTGGGCAACCTTAGTGGACACCCAGGAGATGGACTTCCTAGAAGGCAGGGGAAGTCTCCCCAGGAGAGGGGAGGAGGAGGGGCAACAGGGAAGAGGGGCAGGAAGAAGGGTAAGGAGGAGGGAGATGGGAGGAAGAAGAACAGGAGGGGAGGGGGCTCAGGGGAGAGAAGTTGGTAGCCATCATAGAACAGGAATTCCTACCACACCTAAGGGACCATGAAACTCAATTGTTCATTTTGTCTAACTGCCGCCCCCTCTTGCTTAGAACCTAGATTGGGGCAGCACATTTTAGATCCTCAATAAATGTTTGTTGAATGAATGTAGGAAAGCCCAGTTCTGGGTCCTCATTTGCAACCAGGCCCTCTAACCCAGCCACCCTTGTGGCTAGGCCAGCCTCCTCGTGGTGTCAGGCCTAAGAATAAGTTTCGGCATTATGTGCCACCTGGAGAGCCTGACCCCAAGTTTCTCACCCCACTCTGCTCCTGTGGATAAGGTCCAGCCTAACCACCTTCCCTATCAAATGGAGCAGGCACAGCTCTTGCTAATCTCCACAGAGCCAATCACACCCTCCTACGGGAACCAGGGCACCCAACTTTTTGATACCCCAAAACCTGTCTCTCCCAGCCCCTGGTTGTTCACGCTGTTGCTGAGTGCAGCCCTGGGTGGCCCTGTGTAACGTGGTGTCCTCCTCCCCCAGGCTGTTAGTCTATGTGACAGACACACAGCTGCCGTTCTCATCTGTCCTATGGAAGATGTTGCATGCTCAGCCATTCCGTGACACTAGTGGGGAGCCCCTCTCTCACTAACGGGGTGAGTAGAAGGGGGCTAAAAAACTCCTCTCCCATGAGGAAATGGTTGGCTGCCATCAGCTGACCCTCTAACTGACCATAGATAGAAAAGTAAGCCCAGACAAGGCCAGAAGAACCACCTAGCTGAGCCTAGCCCAAATTGTCAACCCACAGAATAGAAAGATGAGCTAAGTAAATGGTTGTATTTTAAGCCACTAAGTTCTAGGGTGGTTTCTTACACAGCCAAGGCTAACTGATACACCACCTTACAGAGTTGTTGTGAGGGATTAAATGACAGAATGCAGGTCAAGTCTTTGCAACAGTACTCAGAACAGTAAGACCTCAGGAAACAACAGCTATTTTTATTTGAAAACCGCTCTTTGAGGCTGGCATGGAATACAGATGTAATAGAAAGGATGAAGATGCTCCTAGAGAAAGACATAGCAACAGTTGCCAAGTTGTCTTTAACACAAATGGCACCTTTGCTTGTGGAGCGGTTTTATCAGTTAGATAAACAGAGACTTACTGTGGTCTGGCATGGAGGGCCACAGTAGGTCTGAATCATAAAGAACAGGAATCCTGAGTGTTCTCCCATCCCTTAGGGGTGGAGAGATGGGGACTGTATAAGGGAGGTGGGCTCAAGCAAAATAGTGGCAACCTGGGTTCTGAATGTGAAATGTTCTGAGAAGGAGGAAATGTTCTGGGGAATAGAGGAGATTAAGGGTGGTGAAATGTCTTCTAACTTCAAGTTGTTTCTATGTGTACTGCACAGTAGTTCACACAGTGCATAAATTGCACCCATGGAGCCAGTGCGTGAATTGTATCCACGGAGCTTCATCACAGCAGGGTACCCATGAGGGTGTCCATGGCATAGATAGAGCAGGGTGGAGGTGAGGCTAGGGCATCAGCTGATAAGATGGGTGGAGACAGAGAATCAATCTGGCAGATCATGACCAGACCTAGCCCCTATCCCATCCCCACCATTGATTCCAGAGGTCCCGAGGAGGGGAGGTTGCTGACTCCTCAAGGACAAAGCTGTGGGCCCAAATCATTTTCTTTGTCTGTGATAGAAAATTGGAGGTCCAGGAGGCTGGTGGACTGAACAACACTGAAGGGACATAAAACAGAGGAAAGCTCACTTCCTGCCCTTGGGAACTTCTCAGTATAGAGCAGGCAAGATGAAGCAAGAACAGAAATAATCATACCCTTGGGGCCATAAGAAGTGTAAAAAGTGAAAGGCAGATTCAGAATAAAGTGAGGTCACATCCCTTTGGCAAAGGGAGAGAAGAGAAACAAAGGAAGCATTGGAGAGGAGCCCCAGGGGAGAGGTAGAATTCATAGAATCTGCACCTTTGTGTCTCACACACAGACACACTGTCTTTCAGCAGCCAGGTGGGGGCCTCAGTGCCCCAGCTGATGAGCAAACCCTTGGGGCTGTGCTTGGGGTGCTGCCTGAGAGCCCACAACTTGCTTCTGACAACAAGGCCATCTTTGTGCCAGAGTGTCAGGCAATGATTTTGATAGTTTATTGCACATCTCCTTTATTGTTTAATAAGGACAAGGAGAAAATGGAAAAACAATGAAAGTTCCAATGTTAGTAACAAAATTGATTGTTCCTCTAAGAAACAAATGGGCAAAGATGGAAATCATTGGTCATGCCGAAAGGTGTTATACTTTAGCCTCAGTTAGATGTTCGCTGGATGTAAGCCAGTCAACCATGTGCTGACTGATTGTGAAGGGAAAGGACAGAATTAAAGAATGCTTGGAATCCTGGAAATTTGTTGTTGAGAATTGGGTCAAAGTGTTATGGCAGAATTAAGGATTTTGTAATAGCTTTATTTCTCTGAGAGGAAGCACTCAATTTCTGTACATGCTTCAGGAATATATTATAAAATACATAAAAATAGGCACCTCACCAAAACCAGGTGAAGAAATCACAATAAAAGAAAACTACAGACTAATTACTCTTATGAGTATCTAGGCAAATATCCTCAACAAAATGCTAGAAAACTGAATTCAGCAATATATAAAAAGGATTATACACCATGACCAAGGGGGATTTATCCCAGTAATGCATGGGTGGCTTAACACCCAAAAATCAATTACTGTAATATGCCATATCAATAGAACAAAGAACAAAAATCACATCATCATCTCAAGAGATACAGAAAACATGTCTGACAAAATTCAACAATCTTCTTGATAAAAACCACTAAACTAAACTAAGAATAGAAGATAACTTTCTCAACCTGGCATCTATAAAAACCCACAGCTAACATAATACTTAAGGTGAAAGACTGTCTACTTTCCCTCTAACATCAGGAGCAAAATAAGAATGTCTGCTACTCCCTTTGTTTGTTATTTTTTCCTTTTTTCTTTGTTTTTTGTGGGGATTTTTTTTCTCTTCCCACTTCCATTTGACATTGGACTAGAAGTCTTAGCCAGGGAGCAATTAATTAGGCAAGAAAAACAATAAAAGGCTTCTAGACTGGAAAGGAAGAAGTAAAACTATCTCTATTTGCAGATGAAATGATCTTGTGTATAGAAAAATCCTAAGAAATACACACACACACACATACACACACACACACAACTCATTGGAGCTAATAAATAAGGTAGATTTCAGGACACAAAATCAATATACAAAATCAATTGTGCTTCTATACAGTACCAATGAACAAGCCAAAACTGAAATTAAGGAAACAATTCCATTTACAATAGTATCAAAAAGAATCAAATACTTAGAACAAATTTAACAAAAGAAGTGCAAAAACTTATACTCTAAAAACGTAAAACATTGTTGAAAGGAATTAAAGACCTAAATGGAAAGATAGCCTATGTTCATGGATTGGAAGACTTAATATGGTTAAAATGGCAATAGTCTCCAAATTCATCTACATATTCAGTCCAACCTCTATCAAAATCCCAGCTGCCTTTTTTTAAAATTTTGCTAAAATGGGCAAATTGATCCTAACATTCATATGGAAATGCAAGACAGCAGGAATAGCCAGAATGATCTTGGAAAAAACACAGTTGGAAGGCTCACACTTTCTGCTTTCAAAACTTACTACAAACCTACAGTAACCAACACTGCATGGTACTGGCATAGGGGTAGACATGCAGATCTGTGGAATACAACTGGGAGTCCAGAAATAAACTTTCACATTTATGGTCTGTTGATCTTGGGCAATGAATAGTCATAGCAATATTATTCATATTATCCAAAAAGGGGGAAAATCCAAATGTCCATCAACTGATGAGTGATAAAATGTGATCTATTCATATAATTGAATAGGATATGACAATGAAAAGAAATAAAGTACTGATACACACTACAACATGGATGAACTTTGAAAACGTGCTGAGTGAAACTAACCAAGTCTGGGTGGTTTCACTCAGTATAATGTTTTCAAGGTTCATCCATGTTGTAGTGTGTAGAGAAGGCCACGTATTGTATGACTCCATTTTTATGAAACATTCGCAATAGACGATTCACAGACAGAAAGTAGATTCGTTGTTGTCAGGGGCTGAGGGGTTCAGAGGCAAAAGGGGAATGACTGCTAATGGGCACAAGGTCTGTTTGGGGACTTATGAAAATGTTTGAAAATGCATTATCATGTTGGTTCCCCAACTCTTTGAATATACTCAAAATTACTGAATTTTACATGGGTCAGTTGTATGGTATACAAATTATACATCAACAAAGCTCTTATTTAAAAAAAAAAAAATACAGCACTACTGGATGGAAGAGAACTGATGAGAGAGCTCCAGGCTGAGGAATGTGAGGTTGGTGGCACACGTGACAATAATTCTCCCTCATGTGCCCACAGTGGGCCTTGTTAATTACTGCAGCACTCTGCTCCCTGAGCCTCTACCTTTTCCTTTAAAATTCATTAAAATTAAGAGCTTCTAGTCATCAAAAGGTACCATTAAGACGGAGAGAAAGCAAGCCTCAGAATACATTTTTTAAACTCCTAGCAATCAGTAAGAAAAAACTGGACAACTCAATTTTTTTTTAATTGTCAAAAGACTTGAACAGGCATGTCTTCGTCCATTCAGGCTGTTACAACAAAATAGCTCAGGCTGGGTAACTTATACACAACAGAAATGTATTGCTCACAGTTCTGGGGGCTGGGAAGTCCAAGATCAGGGTGCCTCACTCAGTGTCTGGTGAGGGTTTGCTCTGCTTCATAGATGGTGCTTCTCTTCTGCATCCTCATGTGGTGGAAGGAGTGAAGAAGCTCTCGTGGGCCTTTTTCATAAGGGCACTAATCCCTTTCATGAAAATAGAGCCCTCATGACCTAATTATCTCCCAAAGGCCCCTCTTCTTAATACCACCACATTGGGGGTTAGATTTCAACATATGAATTTTGGGAATCCCATAAATATTTAGACCATTGTAAGCACTTCACAAAAAAGACTTTCCAAATGACAACTAAGCCTAGAAAATTTCTTCACCATCATTCACATCATTCATCATGAGGAAAACTCAAAAGTAAAACCTGAATGAGAAATACTCTCTTCATCCAGATGCCTAAAATTAAAAGACTTGATAATGCTAAGTGTTACAAAAATGTAAAGAACCTAGAACTCTCCTCAATTGCTGAGACCAACACAGATCAGTACAGGTAGTTTGGAAAACCATCTGGTAACATTATAAGAGAGAGAACCAAGAAATTCCACTCCTGATACCCAAGAGGAAAAAGTATTTATACCCACCAAAAGACAGGCCCTGGAATTTTCATAACAAACGTTTGCAACAGACCCAAACTGGAGACAACACATGTGCCGATCGACAAGAGGAGTAAGTAAATTTTGACAGTTTCATACATTAGAATTCTGCACAGCAATGAAAAGGAACAAGATGCCATGACATGCAACCATTTGGATAACTTTGCAAACATAACATTGAATGAAGCAAGGCAGACATCAAAGAACATGTGCTCTTTGATTCTTACACAAAGCCCAAAAAAAAGCAAAACTGACCGATGGTGATAGACACCACACACCACTATTTGGGGAGGTATTGCCTGGGAAGAGGAAAGAGGGTACCTGCTCAGTGCTGGATCTGAGTGACGGTGACATGGGTGTGAACATATATAAAATTCCATCCAGCTGTTCACTTCTGATTTATGCCCCTATGGAACTGAACATAAGTTAAATTAGGTAAGACAGAAAAGCAAATCTTATCCTTCAAGCATGAAAAGGTCTCTGCCTGATTCGTGCCCAAGTTCGAAAATTCCAGAGAAGGGAGTCACTGGCCCAACCCAATGACACTAGGGTCAGGACCATGGAACAACATGGCAGCCCCTAAAATGGTGAAAGCAGGGAGTGGGATAGGTGGGGAGTGCTCTTTACAGAACGGGGCAGGGAGAAAGGGCAGGCCAAAAACCAGGGTCCACTCCTTCCTTTCTCTGAGCCTTCCTTTCCTCATCTGTAAATGGAAGCAACAGTACTTCCTACTGCAAAGGGTCAAGGTAAAGACTGGAGTGGTACTGGGCCTTGGGCGCCCATCATGGGGCCTGGATCCCCTTCCCTTCACCCACCTTCCCTCCCTGGGGGCCCCTGCCCTCAGCTCCCCCACTCTGCCCTCTGTGATCCCCAAAGTGAGGCCCCATCACCGTATAATTTCAAATTACTTGTAGCTTTAGTTAATTAAATGTAAAATCATTGGAATAAAATTATACTTTCATTAGAAATTAACTCCCATTTCGGGCCCAGGATAATGACGGGGCTCTCTCTCCCCGCTTCTTCCAAACCACACACAAAATGGTCAGTTAAACTGAACGGGAAAAAAGTTTAACGACTGCATGGCAATCAAGCTTATTATTATTTAAGCACAAGCTATTACCATGTGCAATGAGCTATCAGCCAATAAATTATCTTTGAAAGAGTCAGTCCTTGTCTGAACACACACACACCTTTAACGGCTGCCGCTGGGGAGGTTGTGCCAATCGCTCTCCTGGCCAGGTGAGCTGCCCCGGCCTGCAGAGCTGAGGCTGGACCCTCCTGGTCTGGTCCTGTCCCTCCAGCTGGCCGTGAACCTACCCACAGGACCTTGGCCCAGTCTCAGGCCCTCAGATCAGGATCTTGGGGTTGCGGTGAAGGGATCTTGGGTGTCTCCACCAGACATTCCCCATCCATCCCTCAATCCAACCCATGCTAAGGGGAGGAAACTCTGCCCCAAGACGGAGACTGGGGACAAAAAGGGGTCCCTGATAATTAGGAAGCAGAACGGAGAAATAGGGTGTTCAGGGTAGGGAGCGGGCTGAGATGCGACAGAGGAACAGAGGCAGAGGGAGAGGAGGGGAGAATCCGCAAGAGACAAGGGAGAAGGAGCTGGAGACAGAGGCTCGGAGACAAGGAACTGTCGGAGGAGCAGGCAGCGAGACTCCCAGCGGACAAGGCGGAAATGGCAGGAGAGAGGGCAGCAGAACCAAGAAGCCCAAAGAGAAGGAGGAAGGGGGCCAGACCAGACAGGCCCCACGCAGAGCCACTGTGTGCCCGGGACTGGGGACCTTGAGCCACTGGCTCCCAGAAAGACCAACCCGCCCTGTTTGTCCAGGACTGAGGAATCTGCCAGGTTGGGGGACTGAGCATGCTAAAATCAGGGCAGTCCTGGATAAACCAGGACAAGACGGTCACCCTCTTCAGAGTCCTCACGGAAAACCTCTGCCGGACAGGCAAGGAGACTGAGGCCAGGGAGGAAGTTCCTCTGTTTGAAGCCATGTCACTGCAAGGTTGGGAGCCATGGAAGGTCAGAAGCCAAAGGAGCCAGACGCAGAGAAACACAGAGACAGAGAAGGCAGGAAAGGGCCCGAAGCACACAGCCAGGCGCCGAGACGGGGAAGGGACCTCACCCCCTGCTCCATCTCAGACTCAGCCTCCTCGTGTCTCCCAAAGCTTTGCTACACCTTTCCGCCCTCTCTCTCTGCCTCATCGCAGCCACTGGCCCCCACCCCGCCTATTTCTCCTTTCTCTGCCCCCTTTCTATTTATTATTATTATTATTATTATTTTGTAATAATATTAGTAAATAATAATATTTTATTATTATTATTATTTAGTAGAGAGTCTCCCGCGTTGGCCAGGCTGCTCTCAAACTCCTGGGCTCAAGTGGTCCTCCTGCCTTGGCCTCCCAGAGTGCTGGGATTACAGGGGTGAGCCACGGCTCCTGTCCTTTTTTTTTTTTTTTTAAGATACAGGGTCTCACTCTGTCACCCAGGCTGGAGTGCAATGGTGCAGTCACAGCTCACTGCAGCCTCAACCTCCTGGGCCCAAATGGTCCTCTCACCTCAGCTTCCTGAGTAGCTGGAACCACAGGCACATGCCACCATGCCTGGCTATTTTTTTGTTTGTTTGTTTGTTTTGAGACAAAGTCTCGCTCTGTCACCCAGGCTGGAGAGCAGTGGCGCGATCTCAGCTCACTGCATCCTCTGTCTCTGGGATTCAAGCAATTCCCTGCCTCAGCCTCCTGAGTAGCTGGGTTGGATTACAGGCGCCCACCACCACGCCCGGCTAATTTTTGTACTTTTAGTAGAGACAAGGTTTCACCATCTTGGCCAGACTGGTCTTGAACTCCTGACCTTGTGATCCACTGGCCTCAGCCTCCCAAAGCACTAGGATTACAAGTGTGAGCCACTGCACCTGGCTGGCTCATTTTTTTTGCGTTTCATAGAGATGGGGTCTCACTATATTGCCCAGGCTGGTCTTGAACTGCTGGGCTTAAGTGATCCTCCTGCTCCAGCCTCCCAAAGAGCTGGGATTACAGATGTGAGCCACTGCACCCCACCCCTCTTCCTAATTTTTAAGGCCCCCTTTGTGTCTCCAGTCTCTGACCTGGCCAGCTTCCCCCACTTTCCATGAGCTGGAGCAGGTGGGCTTCTGGTGCTCTCATTTATTTATTTATTTTATTTATTCTTGTTTTGGACATTTTATTTTATTTTATTTTATTTTAATGCTTTAAGTTCTGAGATACACGTGCAGAGCATGCAGGTTTGTTACATAGGTATACACGTGCCATGGTGGTTTGCTGCACCCATCAACCTGTCATCTATATTAGGTATTTCTCCTAATGCTGTTGCTCAAATGTCAGCAGCATTAGGACGGAACACTTGTCAAAAAGAAGCTCTCAGGTTCTCAGAGCCACCCAGGCTGCAGAGAGCAGCCAGAACCCTCCTCCCAGGGGGCTTCGGGGGCTGACCGACCTGGGTTTGAGTCTGAGTTCTAGCATGAACTCACTGAATGACCTTAGGCAATTTCTTAACCTTGCCATACTCCTCTCCCCATCTGTAAAATGGAATGGTCTTACAGAGGGACCTCGGCATGGGCTTACTGTAAGGATTTGATGACCTCAGTAGGTAAGTCCCAGGGCAGAGGCTAGCCCCAGGCAGCGATCTTGGGGCAGAAACCTCCCCCCTACCCAGGCAGTTGCCCTGTCTCCTGGACACAGCTGCTTCTCCCCAAACCCACAGTCAGTCTCTCAGCCCCAGACAGAGCGAGAGGGTGGACCCACAGGGACCTTGAGCTGGGACACGATGACCAGGGAACACAGAGAGGGGACAGCGGGAGCCTGACTTGAGAGCCCCTTTTCCTCCCTAAAATAAAGACTTTCATTTTGCATCTCCCAAGAAACTAAAAATGTACATCCTCTTCTCGTATCTGAGGCTCAGTCATAAATTTTTGTTGAGCAAAAGTCTAAATGGATGAATAAATTCATTAACCAGAAGGTCAGTGTTTTCCAGCCGGCCTCCTGGCACCAGGAGCCTTCCCTGCTGGGCAGGCAAACGCGGCCTGCCATAAACTTCTGCCCAAGTTCCCTGCAGAAGGACTCCCTTGAAAGTCACCTCCATCTCTCTCACAGGTCAGGCCAAGATTTAGAGATAGGGGCCACGTGTGTGCCTAGATCTGCTATCTGCCCGTGAGTGATGGGGGACACATTCCGGGGACACGTTTACTGTCACCCCGCGCCCCCCGGCCCGAGCTCCCCGCCGAGCCATCCCCTGATAATTCACGGCCCGGCTCCTATTGGCAAATGACGGATACGGCCTTCACAGCGGGGCCTGCTGGTCACTTGTCTCAAGGAGACTGGGAAGGAAACTCAGGCGCAATATAAATGGGGCCCGTGGCAGACTCAAACACCTTGGAAAATTCCCCAGCCCGGACGCCGCGCCGTTTTTAAGTAATAAAACCACAGAGAGATTACATGACCGCCTGACAGCCTGCGACGGATGGCCGCCCGCGTGAACTTTTTACCTTCGGGATGGGGACCGGAGGAGAGGAAGGGAAAAAAGCCAAACAACTGCCCAGCAGACGGGCTCCTTCCTCACCGCGGCTCAGAAGCCACTGCCGTGGCAGGTGCCCGAGCTGCACTCTGAGTCCCCAGCTCAACTATCCCGAGGGACTCAGCCTCTCTGGGGACCTCGGGCTTGGTTTCCCCACCTGGAAAATGGGGATAAGCATGACTGGTTTGTTAGATTTCCAGAATTCAGAAGAGGCATTTCAGGGTTAGGAGTGTAATCCTTGCTCTCATTCATTTATTCATTTATTCTTCTTTTGGACATTTTATTTTATTTTATTTCATTTTAATGCTGTAAGTTCTGAGATACGTGTGTAGAACATGCAGGTTTGTTACATAGGTATACACCTGCCATGGTGGTTTGCTGCACCCTTCAACCCGTCATCTACATTAGGTATTTCTTCTAATGCGACCCTCCCCTAGGCCCCCAGCTCCCAACAGGCCCTGGTGTGTGATGTTCTCCTCCCTGTGTCCATGTGTTCTCACTGTTAAACTCCCACTTAGGAGTGAGAACATGCAGTGTGTAGTTTTCTGTTCTTGTGTTAGTTTGCTGAGAATGATGGTTTCCAGCTTCATCCATGTCCCTGCAAAGGACACGAACTCATCCTTTTTTATGGCTAAACAGGATTCTGTGGTGTATATGTGCCACATTTTCTTTATCCAGTCTATCATTGATCGGTATTTGGGTTGGTTCCAAGTCTTTGCTATTGTGAACAGTGCTGCAATAAACATAAGTGTGTATACATGTGTCTTTATAGTAGAATGATTTATAATCAACCAGTGTGGTGATTCCTCAAGGATCTAGAACCAGAAATACCATTTGACCCAAAAAATCTCTTTTTTCTTTTTTAATATGGAGTCTCACTCTGTCACCCCACCTGGAATGCAGTGGTGTAATCTCAGCTGACCACAGCCTCGACCTCCTGGGTTCAAGCGATTCCTCTGCCTCAGCCTCCTGTGTAGCTGGAATTACAGGTGCACGCCACCACGCCCAGCTAATTTTTCTATTTTTGGGGGAGATGGGCTTTTGCCATGTTTGCCAGGCTGGTCTCAAACTCTGACCTCAGGTGGTCCACCATCCTTGGCCTCCCAAAGTGCTGGGATTACAGGCATGAGCCACCCACCGCCACCGGCCATTTATTCATTTATTCTTTGATTCAACGAGAATTTGTCATTGTGCCAGTTTAGCAGTGGAGGTGGAGACAAGAAGGTGAGGAGGTAGGTATGAGGCAATCTCTGGGAAACAACTGAGAGATGCTCAGTGTACCACTCAGCCACCAGCCAGGCGACTGTGGGGCAGGGCCCTCCAGCCCTCAGAGTCTCAGTTCCCTCATCTGTCAAATAGGATGACAATGGTACTTCCTTCAAAGTGCCGTGATGAGGAGGCAGGGGGAGCCCACCTGACAAGCCCTTAGCACAGTGCTTGGCACATAGTAGGTACATGCCAGGCCCAGCCATCAATCCCTGAGTCATTTGATTAGGTTGGTGAAGAGCAGTTGTAGCTTTTGCTATTAAAATTGCAAAAACAGCCATTACTTTTGCACCAACCTAATATCTTTGAGGTTGGAGAGTCGTGTTCATTGTGCAAATCTGACCTCTCAGAGTCCTCCCTAAAGACCTGCACTCCCCAAGCTGGGTATAAAGCCACGAACCTATCTGGACAGCACAGTCTCATGCTTTATTGTCCGGCAAGAGTTTCACTTCTTTGCCGAATAGTATTTCCTTGGCCTGGGATGCTGAGCTCTTACTGCGATAGATTCTTACTCTTCATGGAAAAACAGTTATCATAGGATCTACCGCTTACGGAGCAGCTGCTGAGTCCCAGTCATAGCACTGGATGCTCTGCATATGCTTTTTGTCATGACCTCGGTTCACCCCAGATGACACCAGGCGTGTGTTGGTATGTGTCTAAAGGAGCTAGCAGTGTTGTTTGGACTAGTGCAGCAGTAAGGCTACCCAAGGAGGAAAAGGAAAATGATCCACAGTAGACCAAGGGGCTGATCGCTGCCTCACCCACAAGCAGCTTTATCATCTTGCCATCTTAGGATGCTCTGTGCGTGCGGGAAGGAAGGGCGGTGCTGGAGGGGCAGGAAATCTGAGCGTGGGGCTAGCCTGGAACCACTCCCTAAGGAGACCCAGTTGGCCTTGGTGGCTCTGAGCCTCCTGAGCTGGCTGCCCTCCATCGCTCCTCAAGAGCCACTCTCCTGCCCTGGTCTGTGGGCCTTCATGGATGGCAACCAGCCCTCTTGCCCTCTGGCTGTCAGTTCAGCCATGGGAAGCCTATGCCAGTGCAGGAGATGGGGACCTGCACTGGGGACGGGGGTTGGGGCGTTTATTCCCCCAGCTCTATCCCTGCTGGGCTCTGGGTTGGCAGTGCCTCATTCCTCTGCAAGAGACACAAGACCCACCAGGGAAGCCCTTCCCTTTAGCTACTGCTAAGGGACGGCCCTCTGCTCTTTTCCCGTGTCCCTCAGCCTAGAGGGGAAATGTCACTTCCCACTGTTGGCAGCTGAGACCATCCATGCTGGTCTCCTCTGAGCCTGCCCATGCCTTTCTAAGTAAAGTCTCATCAAAACCTCTTCAGCTGCTGGGTGTGGTGCTCATGCCTGTAATCCCAGCACTTTGGGAGGCTGAGGTGAGAGGATCACCTGAGCCTAGGTGTTCAAGTGAGACCCCAGTCTCTACAAAAAATAATGCAATTAGCTGGGTGTGGTGGCGCACACCTGTAGTCCCAGCTACTTGTGGGGCTAAGGTGGGAGGATCACTTGAGTCCAGGAAGTCAAGGCTGCAGTGAGCTGTGATCACACCACTGCACTCCAGCCTAAGCAACAGAACAAGACCCTATTTCATTAAAAACAAAACAAAACAAAACAAAACAAAAACGCAGAACCCAAAACCTCTTCAACTGCCCTCTGCTTCCTGCCAGGATGTTGACAGCTACACAGCTGGGAGGTGCAGAAGTGAGCCCATGGCGAGGTGGCAGCTGTGGCTGTGATGTGAAACCTGGCAGGACCACCATCTCCCGGGTCTGCAAATCCACGAGGGCCCTCCAGTGCGGGACTGTTCCCAAACCATGGTCAGTAGGGCCTGAGGCTGAGCCCCAGCGAGAACACCACCCATTGCATTGCCACAGGACCGAGGTTTTCTCCCATCCCGGCCCTCTGCAGTGAACCCATGCTGTCACCAAGAGCCCTCAGTCCTTTGGGATTTCAAGGGAGCAAGGGGTGGCTGAGAAACTGATGTGGCCCTGCAAGAGAGGACCTGAGCAGATCCTTGGAGTGCAATTAAGAGAAGCACATACACGCTAGAGTCAGGGAAAGTAAGGAATTCACTGGAAGCATAAAGGGGAATCGTCTAGAACCTAAAGATGGGATGCGCAGCCAGGCCTTGTAAGGGACTGGAAGCGGGTCTGAGAGCCGTGGGGAGCCCCGGCAGCCACATCTTCTCTCTGTCTCCGTCTCTCTCTGCCGCTCTCAGTCTCTGTCGCCGTCCCTCTCTCTTCCCCTCTTTTTGCGCTCTGCACCCTGGCTGCTTCTGCTCCTCTGTGCGCATGCGCCAACTCGGCCACCGCGGGATCTACCTGAGGGTGTTCGGAAGCCCAACTCCAAACCCGGACTGTGCCACGTGCTGCCTCTGATCCAATCTGCCGTGGCCAGGAGCGAGCCCAGGTGGCTTGTGGGTGTGACTGGTCCTCTGCACCAGCCCCTACGGGCTCTCGGGAAAGTGCAGGAGAGCGCTGGACGAACGAGTCCCCGTGGTGACCACCCATCCCCAGGGAGCCCCAGCCTGGAAAGCGCAGGGGCTCCCTGGATCTGAGCTTTCAAGTCGGGCGTTTCCCAGAAAGGCCAAGTCCTCTCAAGGGCCTGGCGACTGGGACGCGGGCTCATCTCTGACAAAGCTGGCAGTAGCGGCAGGCAGCCAGTGGCTCTGCAGGCCATGCCACCCGTGGAGGCAAACCCAAAAAAGGAGCCATCGAGGGGGATCAGGCCGGGAAGGCAGGCACAGCCATACAGCCATTAGAGGAACTGCCCCAGGCCACTTGTGAAGACTTATTGGCAGATGAGAAAAAACGACCAAGGTTGGCGCGGCGCGGAGGCCACGCCCGTAATCCCAACACTCTGGGAGGCGGAGGCAGGCACCTGAGGTCAGGAGTTCGAGACCAGCCTGGCCAACATGATAAAACCCCGTCTCTACAAAAATACAAAAATTAGCTGGGCACGATGGTGGGTGCCTGTAGTCCTAGCTACTCGGGAGGATGAGGCAGGAGAATCTCTTGAACCTGGGAGGAGGAGGTTACAGTGAGTCGAGATCACGCCACTGCACTCCAGCCTGGGCGACAGAGCGAGACTCCGTCTCAAAAAAGAAAAAAAAAAAGGTGTCCAAGGTTAAGTACAGAAACCAGTAATACCACCTAGGGGTTCAGAGAGGGTTCAGGCCATTCTGTCCCATTTCTCAGTGTGACATCAGCAAATTTTTAACTTATCTGGGCCTCCGTTTTCTCATCTGGAGGAATGGAGATAATTCAAGTATTCAGTAATTATTAGTAGAGGTGATGAGGAAAATGGCAATTATATCATGTTCTAATACAATTATCTAGCATTCCCTAGGCTGTTACCTGCAGAATATTGTTCCAAGAGAGTCTATGTGATCAGATAAGTTTGAGAAACTACATGTGAAATGGTTTGGCTGTGTCCCCACCCAAATCTCAAATTATAGCTCCCATAATTCCCACGTGTTGTGGGAGGGACCCAGTGGGAGGTAATTGAATCATGGGGTGGATCTTTCCCGTGTATTCTCGCGATAGTGAATGAGTCTCTCCAGATCTGGTGGTTTTATAAAAGGGAGTTCCCCTACACACACTCTCTTGCCTCCCGCCATGTAAGACCCTCCTTTGCTCTTCCTCAGTTTTCTGCCATGATTGTGAGGCCTCCCCAGCCATGTGGAACTGTGAGTCCATTAAACTTCTTTTCTTTATAAATTACCCAGTGTTGGGTATGTCTTTATTAGCAGCATGAGAACAGACTAATACTACACACATACTCACAAATGCACACTGGCATGTTAGGCTCTGGGAAGTCCTGTGGTAATGAAATCTGACTTATTTCAGTCAACCAATGTTTTCCTAACTTGAGTACAGCACCATTTTTCACAGGACTTTTATTAACATCAACAAACCACTGGGGAAATGTTGGAACTATGATCCCATTTTAATCATATGTAATAAAACATTGCGCATAGACTCTCACGTGCATTTGCGTACTGGTTAGGACTCTGTCTAACTGACCTGGGACAAGGAGGATGTTTTTCCCAAGGACATGGGGCTATCAGGTCACCCCTGAGAGACAGGTACTGCAAGCTAGACAGGCTTCAGAACTGGCTCCTTCCCTCTTCCTCCTACGCTTTCTGAGGTCTGGCTCTCAGGGAGACACAAAGGCCCTACTCCCAAAGTCTGCAGCTTTGGTCCCGGCCCCTGCAGAGCCCTCTTGTCCCATGCCCACTTGGGGTCTGGGGTTCATCTCTGATCTAATCTGCCTGGAGGGTGGGGGACAGCAGCACAGCGGATACACTGGACTGACTGCCAAGGATTCACCCCAGGGATGGGAGGAAGGTTCTGGAGACTGAAGAGGACCACCACTCAGTGCTGGGTGGTCACCCTCTAGATGGACTCTTCCAAGCAAAAAGACTTGGGCCAGGGCACCAGAAGAGGCTCCCTGGGAGATGGCAGCATCAGAGACCCCAGAACTGCCTGCAGCCCCTTCTTTAGACACAGGTAGCAGAATAATGAGAGGGAGGCATGGCCCTTCTCTCCCGTCTCCTCCACTTGGAGGAGCTTGGCTTCTTCCTCCCCAAGTCCAAAGGCGTCTCCCCTATGGCCCAGGTGCCCACAAGAAAGGGAGACCAGTTTTCCTGGCCAAGTGCCTGACAGCTGGCCTGGCCTCCTGTGCCCCTACTGAGCCCAGGAAAAGGGGTTACGGCCGAGAGGATGGGGCTTGCCCAGGCCCCAGGCTCTGCGCCCGGCTGCAGCAGGTGCCCCCAGACCTAATAGCTGAGGACCACCCAGGCAGGGCAGTTTTAGGGCCATGGACTTGCCGGAGCTACCGAAGCCTGGGGAAAAGGGGCCGCACACACAACTCCACAGGAGGCTGCAGCTGGGAGCCGGCCATGAGGTGTGGCTGAACCATGAGGGGCCAGCAAGGCCTGGGAGGGAGGCCAGTGGGAGTTCCTGGCTCACCAGGGGGACCCTGTGGAACAGCCGTCCACCCAGGGACAAGTTGCAAGTTGCATCAGCAGCCAGAACCCCTCAAAGAGGCTGCACCAGCCCTGTCTCCCCAAAGCCAGAGCCAGACACTTCAGGATGGAGTGGGGAGAAAGGGGATCACCTCCTAGGCTGTTAGACTGTGGACCAGCCTGTCCCCAGGGCAAGAGGGTGGGGAGGTCAAGGGGACAGGAGGACCAGCTTTGAATAGAAGGTGGGGCTGGAGTTTTAAAATACATGGGACTGAGTCTTTGATGCTAGAATGAGCCAGCATTAATAACCCAAAGTGGAAAATTATGGAATTGGACTGAGATGTCATTTATGTACTCACCACCCACAGGAAGGGAGAGAGGGTGGTTTACACACAGCAGAGTGTGGCAGTTATTGGGAAAAATAAAACCATTTCATGTTTATACCCCTAATGAGTGGAGATGCCTCTAAACTGGTTACACTTGATTTTTTTTTCTTTATGCTTTTCTGTATTTTCTAATTTTCCTGCAATGAACATGTATTACTTGGGTAATCGAGAATAAAAAACTTTAAAAGGAGTCAGGTAGGGAGAGTGTATGAGTCCCTGAGGATCACACAGCCATATGTTCCTGGGCACAGATTCCACTGGCCAGGCTCCTGGGGACCTCAGGGGAGGGGCCAGTGCACTGAGGGTAACACATGCCCCAGATGTGCCCCCAGAGGAGGCTGAGAGGGAGAAAATCCAGGCAGCAGACCATTCCTCTATCAGGTGGGTGCCACGGTCCCACGGCAGGCTGGAAAGGTGGGAGGAGGGCTGGCGAGAGTCTCAGGTTGGCAGCCCTGGGCAGGGCTGAGCTAGGAGCAAGGCTTCTGTTCTGCCTGTGGGCTGGTGGGAGGGGCTTGGTTTGCATCCTGCCCCACCCTTCACCAGCTGGGGACACCGGGTCTCCCCTCAGAGGACAGAGTGAAAACTGGACAAGGGAGTGTCCATTCCTGGTCTAATGAGAATGGGGGCCGGGCACAATGGCTCACGCCTGTAATCCCAGCACTTTGGGAGGCCAAGGCAGTCAGATCACCTGAGGCCAGGAGTTCGAGACCAGCCTGGCCAACATGGTGAAACCGTGTATCTACTAAAAATGCAAAAATTAGTGGATATGGTGGCAGGTGCTTGTAATCCCAACTATTCAGGAGGCTGAGGCATGAGAATCACTTGAACCCAGGGGGTGGAGGGGGCAGTGGGCCAAGATCGAGCCACTACACTCCAGCCCGAGCAACAGAGCAGGACTCCAGCTCAGAAAAAAAAAAGAATTGGATGGGGTGGGGTGGGATACCAGGGGCACTTGGAGCCTCAGCTGGTAGGACCAAGCCATGTATCTAGGTTTCAAATGGGCTGCTTTCTAACAAACTCCCTGGTCAGGGTGGGCTCAAGCACGGATGGAAAAGGGGTCACTAGGACCACAGACTCAGGAAGCACAAAGGCCTAGGTCTGAATCCCAGCTCCTTGGTGTCCATGTGACCCTGCGTGAGCAGCTTGCCCTCCCAGGGCCTCAGTTTCCTCATCTGTAAGATGGGTACAATAGTGGAAACCTACCTATGGAAGACTGCATTTGTGGGCCCAGTTCTTCACCTCTCCGGGTAGCCACACTCTTGCCACCTGACTTTGCCATATCTCTCACTAAAAAGGCAAGAATTGTTTCCACATTTCACTTTAAACTTGGGGTCTGACTTGCCTTGGCAATAGAATGAAGAACAGAGGAGAGCCAGTTTGGGGCTTAGGCCTCATGAGGCCTTGGGTGTTTCCATGTGCTCTCTGGCGCCTCCACCATCTACCTGAGAAGAAGGTGCCCCTGCTGGTGCTGGTGCCAGGAAGAGGATGGAACCCATGGATCAGAGCATAATTGCTCCAGCTGGGCTCAGACAAGAACAACTAACTTGGCCGGGCACAGTGGCTCACACCTGTAATCCCAGCACTTTGGGAGGCCAAGGTGGGCAGATCACTTGAGGTAGGGAGTTCAAGACCAGCCTGGCCAACACGGTGAAACCCCGTCTCTACTAAAACTACAAAAAAATTAGAAAGTTGTGGTGGTGGGCACCTGTAATCACAGCTACTGGGGAGGCTGAGGAAGGAGAATTGCTTGAACCTGGAAGGCAGAGGTTGCAGTGAGGTGAGATCACGCCACTGCATTCCAGCCTGGGTGACAAGAGTGAAACTCCGTCTCAAAAAAAAAAAAAAATTAGCCAAGTGTGGTGGCACATGCCTGTAATCCTAGCTACTTGAGAGGTTAAGGCAGGAGAATCGCTTGAACTCGGGAGGTGGAGGTTGCAGTGAGCCGAGATTGTGTTGCTGCACTCCAGCCCAGGTGACAGGGTCATACTCTTAAAATAAATAAATAAGTAAATAAAGATTAGCTAACCCCCCAGGCAACCTCAGCTCTGGGAAAATGGGAAAATAAATGATTGCTATTTTAAGCAACTGAGTTTCAGGGTTGCCTGTTATGCAGCAATCTGTGGTCATAGCTGACTAATACATTTCCTCGTGGGGTCTCAATGCCTGCAAAGGATGAGCTCAGCATCTGGTGAATGCTCAGTAAGTGTTCAGCTGCTTTTATTGTGATTATTATCATTGTTGTTATTACTATCAACTCTTGGAGGGGAGGAAGGCCTGGGGGACAGAGATCAGGAGATGAGAGCTCTGTACAATTCCCACATTCATCAAGTCTGCCCAGAGACAGCTCCAAGCGACAGGCTCCCACATCTAGGTGGTTGCTTTTATTGCACTTTTGAAATCCATTCCAATTAGAGAGTGAGATTGTGGTTCCTGCTATCCCAGACAGGGCTGAGACAAGCAGGGCTCAGGCCGCCCAGGCAGAGGCTTAAGCATTTTATAATAATCATATTTCTTATGAAGCTTTAGTTTCACTTTCTTCAAATTAAGTCTCAGCGATAAAGCGATCGATTCCCTCTCCTGGAAAACGGTGCGGAATTCCACCTGGCAGCTGCCAGAGCTCCCCTCCCTCCCTGAAAGACCTTCACCCTTTCATCCCAGGTGGCTGCAATTTGGAGTCCCTGCCTGTGTGCTTGGCTGACCGGAAGGACCTTGGGGAGTGGTCTCCCCAGCCACGACCGGCTGGAGGGAGGCTCTGTCCTCAAGCCACCTCCAGGGCAGCTGAAGGAGCTTCCAGCCAGGCCCCAGGGAATGCCGTGGGGGATGTGACTCAAGCCCATGCTCCCTATTCCTGCTGGCTGTCCCTCATCAAGGCACCAGCTGGGAGGACCCTACTTGGCTTTAGAAATCATCCGTTGAGAAACCAAAGAACTGAGATGCCATGGTCCTAGCTTTGGTGTTACACCTTGGTGCAGGAGCTCTGCAGGGGTGATTGGAAGGTAAGTGAGAGAAGGAAAATACCTTTCCTGTCTGCCCCTGCTAGACCCGTCTACCCCCTAGCCCCACTCCCACCCCCAGTGGAGGCAGACAGCAGGCAGGAGCGACTTGGAGGAAAGAGGAGAGGGCTGGTCGGCCTCCACACTCTGCTTCCCCAACCCACTCTTCTCCAAGAAAATTCCTGGTTTGAGAAAAGTGACCCAAGGCTGCAAAGATGGGTTTGGAGATCCCAAAGCAGAGAAAATTGGCGCCTCCCAGGTCCCACCAGGACACCCACTCCTGGCAGCCTCTTGTGAGAACTGGAGGTCTGAGGTCACAAGGACATCGGGGGAGGGAGGTGAGGAAGGGAATAGGGGAGGGGAGGAGGAGGGAAGCACTGAGGAAGGGGCTTGGAGGGGTGGATCAGAGTGAGACGAAACTTAAGGGGCGTTTAAGTCGAAAACTTAACTCGTCGAAAACTCAGCAATTTTTTTTTTTTTTGGAATGGAATCTTGCTCTGTCTCCCAGGCTGGAGTGCAACGGTGCAATCTCGATTCACTGCAACCTCCGCCTCCCGGGTTCAAACGATTCTCCTGCCTCAGCCTCCTGAGTAGCTGGGATTACAGGTGCGTGCCACCACACCCAGCTAATTTTTGTATTTTTAGTAGAGACAGGGTTTCAATATGTTGGCCAGGCTGGTCTCAAACTCCCAGCTTCAGGTGATCCACTGACCTTGGCCTCCTAAAGTGCTGGGATTACAGATGTGAGCCACCGCTCCCAGCCAAAAACTCAGCAATTTTTTAAAAATCAAGGCCTAGAGGTTCAGCAGGGAGCTAGATCCTGCGAGGACTCTGCACGGCCAGGAGGTTGTTGGGGAGAGAGAAACAGAATGGATTCTACATAATCTACCATTGCAAACCATTGCTAAGGGCCATGAACATACAGAAACCAGGGTTCTGGGAGGGCATATTAGGGTTCCTGACCCAAAGACAGGACTGGGGGCTGAGATCTCAAGGGTGAGGAAGAGGAGCAAAGGGAGGCAGAGAACAGGAGTTGAGGCTGCCCGGGGGGCAGAGCCCACCACACAAGCTCTGGGGGAGGTGTGGTGAGGAGCCAGTCTGTGTCCTGTGAGCAATGGTCGAGCCTTCTGTGGTCACAGCAAATCAGGGACCATGCTGCCAGCAGGCTTCTGCTACCCTGATCTTATCCATAGGGGTCTAAATGCCAGGTGAGCCCTCGGGGACAGAAGGGGCTCCTGGACTGTCCCAGCCACAGTCTCGTTCCACTCTCGTGGGCAACATACCTTCTGTCTATGTGTCTTGCAGCTGCCTGAGCTGTCCCCATTGGACAGACCTGCCCACTGTCTCTCCATGGGGCTCTGCCCATCCACACCACCTCCTCCGGGCTGGGAGGCCACCAAGAAGTCACCAGGAGGCTCCTGGGGGACACAGACCCAGGCCCAGCTCTGCCTACCAGCCCCTTCACAGACTCTTATAAACTGCAAACTGTAAGGGAGCAGCCCCCAGGGGCCCAGGCTGGGGGGTATCCAGGGAGGAGCAGTTGAGGTGCCCCTGGCAGCACAGCTTCTGTGGCCCCCGTCCAGGAGGGCAACCCAACTCCCGGGCCCCCAGGCAGGGCCTCTCCTCCCCAGCTGGAACTGAACCAACCCACCGGCCACCATGAAGGGGATCTCCAAGCCAAGGATGAGAGTGCGTTAATTAACGAATTAGCCGTTTAATTAACATAATTGGGCCTCATTATTTTCCTTGCATCTATCGTCAATTTTCGGGCAATTAAAGTAAACACTGGTGGAGACCGGAGGATCTGCGTTGTCACCACTGGCTCAGGGTGGAACTGCCAGGCCTGACCCCAGCCTCGGGGCTCCAGCCCAGGCTTGGGGAAGGAAGCCAATGGGAAAAAGAGACTGCACACCTGCATACACACACAGGCATACACACATGCATGCACACACACACGGGTGCATGCACACACATACATACATGCATGCACACACAAGGCATACACACACTGATGCACACACACAGGCATACACACTCAAATGCACACACACACATACACAGGCATACACACGCAAATGCACACACACATATACACATACAGGCATACACACGCAAATGCACACACACACATACACATGCAGATGCACGCAGACACACAGGCATATACACACGGATGCACACACATAAATACACACTCGGATGCATGCAGGCACATACACCACACCCCAAGACGGAGGGTCCCCAAGTTTACAGATCACTCTCCATTCATGTTTTGAGCTCCTGTGATGTGCCAGGCACATGCAGTTGTAACCAGGACAGACAGGGATATTGAGGGCTTTTAAGGTAGAACCTCCCCCCCAGAAACCACAGCCATCGACGTCACCAAGGAGAGACCCCAGTCCTGCTTCAGACCAGGGAGGACTGACGAACATACCTTGGGCCACCCTGGTCCTTGCAGGAGCATGTCTCAGTGTCTCCTCTCCTGCCTACGCAAATGCGCAACTCAACCAGCCTGTCCATGCAAAGTGTATCCAAAAGGTTGTGGTGTTGTCTTTTTTCACAACATGGTGGTCTATCCTAGAGCCCTGTGGCATTCCATGAGAGACCTGCCTTCATGGAAATATGTTTTCAAAAAGTCAGCATGTTTGGGAAGTTGTTCAACAGTCTGAGTCCTCATTCCCCTGACGCTCTTCTCATTGAATTTCACCATTCTCATCCTGCCCTCAAGGGGAGAGGAGGGCAAAGACTTCGCTCAGATCGAGGGGCATCTGCCTGGGCACTTGGGCACTACAGGATTTGCCCACTTGTGTCTCAGGTATGCAGTTGGGTTTGGGGACCTGGATGCAGGGTTCTGTGTTTATCAATTTAATTTTATCCAGGTCCACTCAGCCATGACCCAATGCGCTCAGTATTTTTTTCTTAGATTTGACTTAGATCTAATCAATTCTACCTTCTCCACTCCAACAAGTTCCTGAAACCCATTCCTACACACACAGAGCGAGGTTCTTGACATAGCTTCTATGTCCTTGTTCAAACCACTGATGCAAATGTTGAATGAGGCAGAGCCCTGTGGCCTCCCACTAGAGACTGTCCCTAGACCTGCAATACCTCAACTGAGGAGGTATCCAAATCTGGGTGGGGTGAGCGTTGACTTACTTTTTCTTTTTTTTTTTTTGAGATGGAGTCTCGCTGTTTCCCATCTGGAGTGCAATGGCACGATCTCTGCCCACTGCAACCTCCATCTCCTGGATTCAAGAGATTCTCCTGCCTCAGCCTCCAGACTAGCTGGGATTATAGGTGCCCGGCACCACATCCAGCTAATTTTTGTATTTTTAGTAGAGATGGGGTTTTGCCATGTTGGCCAGGCTTGTCTCGAATTCCTGACCTCAGGTGATCCACCTGCCTCAGCCTCCCAAAGCGCTGAGATTACAGTCACGATCCACCGCGCCCAGCCATGGTTGATTTTTTCAAACTGCTTCCCCTCTTCCTAGTCCACGTCCCCAGCCCACAACAATCCCATCCTCAGAACCAGGTGGCTGATGGGAGCAGAGAAGAGGCTGTGAACCACAAGTCTACACCAAGCCCATGGCCGTAGCTAGCATCCCCAGGCTTCGTCACCACTGAAGCCCCAGGCTGCGGGCTCATCTCCAGCTCCCCCGGCTGTGTGACCTAAGCAAGTTTCTTCACTCCTCTGAGCTGTTTCCTGACCTGAAAGATGGTATCTACCTCAGGCCCTGTCGTGAGGATCCCCAGAGACGCTGCACATCATAACCAGTACTCCTTATGTTGGGGTCACTTCCCATCCCTCCCTCAGATCCATCAGCTGCCAACCCACAGATCATTCTTAGCCCACTTGTTGATTCCATGGCCACTCGCGGTGATGCTGTTTCTTCCGTGTCATAGGATCTCGCCATCATGAGTCTGCCTCACCTCATCTCCGCTGGTAGGTCTTATTAACCCATTTTGCAGATGAGGAATTGAGGCAGAGGGAAGTGAGGTCACATGCCCAAGACCACCATCTGTGAGTGTCAGATCGGGACTCAAACCCAGCTCCGTCTGCCTCCAGAGTGGGGCAGGAACTCCTACACCCAGGCTCTGTCCCAGGAGAAGACTGGTGAAACCCTCTGCCTTGGAGGTGTATATTCTAGTGAGAGAGATCCAAATAAATATAAATTATGATGTGATGATGTACTTGGGGCTTCAAAGACAAAGAAAGCAAATGATCACAGCAGTGGGAAAAGGAGTAGGGGTACTGGGAGGAACCTGCAGGACCAGTGTTCAGGGATGGTTCTAAGGAGATTCTACTGAGCATGGGAAGGGGGGATCTGCAGGTGCAAAGGCCCTGAGGCCGCCTTGAGCCTCAGGAGGAAGAAGATGGGTGGGGGAGACCTGCAGGCCCAATCATGAGAGGCTAGGGGGATATGGCAGGAATTTTGATCTTGTTGGGATCAGGAGGTTCAAGCTGAGAAGTGCCATATCTGATGAACACTTAGCTCCCTGCTGATGGCTGGGCGTGGTGGCTCATGCCTGTAATCCCTGCACTTTGGGAGGCTGAGAAGGGCAGATCACCTGAGGTCAGGAGTTTGAGACCAGCCTGGCCAACGTGGTGAAACGCTGTCTCTACTTAAAAAAAAAAATCCAAAAATTAGCCGGGTGTGGTGGTGAGCACCTGTAATCCCAGCTACTCAGGAGGCTGAGGCAGGAGAATCACTTGAACCTGGGAGGCGAAAGTTGCAGAGAGCTGAGATCACACCACTGCACTCCAGCATGGAAGACAGGGCGAGATTCTGTCAGGAAGGAAGGAAGGAAGGAAGGAATATTCTGAAGGTAACCCTTGCAGGACTTTCAGATTGAGTGGATGAGCTGCAGGGTCTGGGTGACTCCAGGAGTTGGGGTGAGCCACAGGGAGGATGTAGGTGCCACTGCCTGAGAGGAAGCAGGCGGGAGATGGCAGGAGGCTTGGGGGTGCGAGGGGGATGAGGATGTCAGATGGAGCTGTCATGGAGACAGGTCGACGTGGGAAGCTGGGGTGAAGGGAGAGATGTTAGGGAGTCTTAGCCCTGAACTTGGGTGCGATTGCTGGGGAAGCAGAGGAGAGAGAGGATTCCTCAGATTTGTTCCTGGGGCTCCCCAACACTGGAGAGGGAGCCAGCAAAGAAACTTCAAAAAGAGCAGCCAGTGAGACGAAGGAAAATTAAGAGAGAGGGCGCCGGGCAGCTGAGTGAAGAGGAGGCATCGAGGAGGAAGGAGCTGCCAAGTGCGGCAGTGCAAACGCCTGCGGGGCTGGCCGTGAGGGACCCCATTTCAGGGGAGAGCAAGGACCATCTGAGTGGAGAGGGTGGAACTGGAGTGGAGGCAGCAGGAAGGGAGGACCACTCTCTGGGGAGCAGAGAAGTGGTCACAGCAAGAGGAGGTCAAAGTCCCAGGGAGGGTTTTGTTTACAGCATACGAGTTGTCCCATGTTCGGGACTGACAGAAGTGATCCAGTTCCCAGCTGGGCACGGTGGCTCATGCCTGTAATCTCAGCACTTTGGAAGGCCAAAGTGAGTGGATCACTTGAGCCCGGGAGTTTGAGACCAGTCTGGGCAACATAGAAAGACCCCCATCTCTAGAAAAAAAAAAAAAAAAAAAAATTCCAGCTACTAGGGAGGCTGAGGTGGGAGAATCGCTTGAACCTGGGAGGTGGAGGTTTCAGGGAACTGAGATTGAGCCACTGCACTCCAGCCTGGGTGACAGAGTAAGACTATCTCAAAAAAAAAAGAAGGAGGAGAAAGAGGTGGAGGAATGCATGGTTTATGATACCTATATAAGGATGAACCAATACGATAAGTTGGCAATTTCTATTCCCAAGCTTATTCCGAAAGTAACTTTAAGGAGACAGAACATGGTTGCCAGAGTCACACAAAATGTAACGGAGGCTCCAAGGAAGAAGCTGCCAGAACCCAGACAAATGAAGAGGAAGAGATGAGGTTAGGTTAGCCCTGGGTGTTCACAGTTGCATAGGAACTCACCTACTTTCAGGGAGGGAACAGCATTCCAGCAGAGGCAGGAGCATGAGCAAAGTCACAAAGGCCTGATGGGGTCTCAGGAGAGGGAGCCCACAGTGCTCCCTGGGAGCAGGGACGGCTTCTTGGGGAGGGGAGCTCAGGACAGACAGACTTGAGGGAGGAGCGGTTCTCTGGAGAACCAGGGCATGGGTGGACTGATGTGTCTCAGAGCCGGACAAGCTGGGAAACAGGAAGAGGAAGAGCTGGGACAAGACAGCGGTGACAGGGTCTGAAAGGCAGTTGAGGTTGTGATCCGGAATCAAAATGCGTCGTCTCGCCTCTCTAACCCACTCCATGCTCCCCATCCCGGGAGCAGAACCTCCTGGAAATGCAGTACTCACCCTGACCTCCGCCCCTCATGCACTGTATCTAATCCATCCAAAAGTTCTACAGTTTCCCACCCCAGAGACTCCTCTGCACCTCCATGGCCACCGCCCAAGTCCAAGCCACTGCCTGCCGGGGCTGCACCCAGAGTCCCCTCGCTGGGGCCGCTGCCTCTGTCGGGCACCTTCCAAATTCTCCTTGTCATGGAAGCTGCTAGAGAGCTTAGGAATCAGAAAGTGGCCACGGCACTCGCCGGCAGGAACCCTGCTGAGCCCCTCTTCTGTGGTTTAGAAAGACCTCTCTCAGGGCGTCTTGGCCCCCAACACAGGTTCCTTCCCAGGCCCTCTGGAGCAGCAGGTGACCTGCTCTCGGGTGGAGGGAAAGGGCTGCTCCAGTCCCCGGCTCTACCTGCGGCTCTGTGCACTGCCCCTCCAGCCTGGGGCTTCCTTGCTCCCTGGCCACAGATGGAACTCGTGGTTCCGCCAGGCAGGGCCCTAGTGGTGGGGAGGAGGGAGACTCTGCCTGCCAGCCTGCCTGAGTGGGCCTGGGACACCCCAGTGGGATGGGATCTCTGGGGCCTCTGCCTGGCACAGTTCACCACAGAGCAAGCCCAGGGCTCCCCTGGGCAGGGCCAGGCCCCCTGGGCGTCCAGAGAGCTCGTTATCCCGTCAGCCCTGAAGCCGCACCTGCTCTCCTGGTCTCCTGTGATCTCAATTAATCCTTCCTGCCCTGATTAATTAGCAGGGTTAATTATGACGGCTGCTGCCGCTGAAGCCTTGGGAGGAAAACCCAGCCAAGTGGCAGAGCTGAGACCTAGCCTGGGGTGGCACAGGGGTGCCTCTCTCTGCCTCTCCCTGCAGACTGCCCCACCCTGTGCAGGACCAAGGCCAGGAATCTCAGGAAGCCACTGGGGCTGTGACTCCCAGGGCCAGGCCCAGCAGGGCCAGGCAATGCCCTTGGTCATCACCTGAGGCAAGGGGACGCAGCCATTGACCCTGGGTTGGGCTCCCCTGGCAGGGCTTGTCATGTCACACCTTAGCCCTTGCCCCTGCCATCATCACGACCACACACCAGATGACCCAGGACTCCATCCTGGCAGGGACCCCTTGGCCCCTTTGCCCAGTTGACTCTGAAGTGAGTCCACCTGCCCCCAACCCCTTCTTCATCTGCTGTCTCCTCCAGCCTCAAACACCACTGTGCCTGGGAGACAGGCCCAGAGAGGGGGTTGGAGTCAGGAGTGGGACTGCCCTCAGGGGCTCTGGGACTCCCCTATCACATACCCTTTCCCCAAACCCATCTGATACTGGCTCAGGGCAAGTCAGGTGTGCCCAACTCGTGTCAACCTCAGTAGGGTGGGCACCAGGTTCCAGAGGCTGAAGAAGACACCTAAAGCCAGCAAATCAGTCTTGGGGTTGCCAGGGGCTTACAAACAGGGCAGAGAGTTCAACTGCAGCAGGCCGGGCAGAACTGCAGCCCCAGCAAAGAGCATGCAGTTTATACATCATTTTCACTCAGCGCCATCCACTTGGCAGCCTCCACCTGGCAACATTCAGGGCCTCAATCCCATGTTCCATGGGATGGACCAGGGTCTCAGATGTTCCTATAGGCAAGGAATGAATCTCCAGGTTGGCCACTCCCGGATTCCCTAGCCTGGAACACACCTTCAGGTGCATCTGTCAGACAGGGGTATTCGAAGGGTATGCTTAAGCTACTGCTATCAGGGGCATTTGCCCCACACCAGGCAACTCCAGCCTCTCCCGACAGCTGAGCCTGTAGACCCCTCCTCACTGGCCCAAGGCCCCTGAGCCCTTCCCCATCTAGCTCCCATGTCCCCGGTACCCCATCACATCCTCTCCTTTTCTGGCCTCCACACCTTCCTCACCAGCCTGGAGCTGGAGTCTGCAGAGTCACCAAGCAAGGACGGGAACCTGACTTAGCACGGTCCCCATCCTGGCTGGACGGACACCGCCCACTCCCGCACGCAACTCCGCTGGCCACCCATCCATTATCCTCCTCACCAAAATGTGATCCATTATCACCGCCTGCGCCTGGCAAAATGTATCATTACCTGCACCCTGGCCACTTCCCAGATCAATCCACTTCTTAAATGTAGGAATAGAGAAGAGGATTAGGTACTAGAAAACTCATTATGAAAATGGCGTACTCAAATTCTTTAAAGGTGATATTTCATAAAATATACCCGGCCTGCCGTGTGCCTCAATCATTCTTTTTAATAGCTCTGTAGCAGCCAGAAAATAAAGTATTCATGAAGATTGAAGAAGATGATCCCATGAACTTCAATTTAATTGGTGCAAATTAAAACGATCCATCTTTCCGTACTGTCCGTCTATCTCCAATCAGCCCCACGCTGCACGTCCGGCACCCTGATTACAATTATCTTTTAATAGGAAAACTTGTCAGTTTTTGTGTGATTTACATAAGCTTGAGCAAACTTATGGGTATCAGATAGGGCCTTGGTGTGTGATTTCCCCTCCCCAGCTCCCTGGCTCTGGGAATGGCCAGGTGGGGGCAGGGGCAGCAAGGTCCGGGCGGTGGGGGAGGGGCTGGGATGGGTGTGAGGCATCCCTGAGCCTGCAGTTCTGCCAGAGACAGGGGCCGGGTGACACATCCGCGTGCACCACATCAGGCCACAGCCCCCGGCCACTTCCTCTGCGACCACAGCAGCTGGACGTGGAGCCAGACAGGGCCTCTTCAAAGAGGCCACAGAATCCACCTCGACCTCCTATTTTTGGAGTCCGCACTCTCTCCTCACCATCCGCTCTGCACTCCCAACCCACTCACACCCCCTCTGAGTTACTGCCTCCCTAAAGAGCCTGTGGGGACAGGCAAATGAGATTTTCCAGTGACGAGAAGCCTGGAGACAAAGTCAGCAGGAAACTGAGCATAACAAGAGAAACGCGAACAGGGAGGAAAGACTGCTGCTTGCATCTCCCAAGGAGCATGGGATGGGGAGGGGGTGGATTTTAATTCAACGGAAACCATCCTACCTGCACCCGAGCAAAGCGCAGCTACCAGTAAGCTAGTGCCGTCTTAGATTGCATCAGTAGAGACATCACGGCTAGAAAGAGGGAGGTGATCCTTCCACCCACATCGGTGCTACTTGGATCACATCTGACATGTTCATGTACTCATCCACCCATTCATTCATTCCTTCATTCATTCCATACGCATTTACTGAGTTCCTACTAAGTGTCAGGTGCTGGAAACCAAGCAGTGAACTCAGTGAGGGCTCAGGTAACCGTGGCAGAAAAGAAGCCCGAAACTACAGCTCTTCTACAATAGCTGGCTTGTCTTTTATTGCCCTTTTAAAATTTGTAAATGAATTCTTACTTACACAGGTGATATATGAATGCACTGTCACTGTGAGAAAAAAAAAAAACCCTAAGCATCACAGATAGTGTCCCCAGTCACCTCCACCCTCTACTCTGTCCCTCTCCAGAGCTAACTCTTACCAGTCAGCTGTGTTTCCTTCCAGATTTTTCTCTATGCCTTCATATACATATGGATCTATGGAAACGTACAGATGCTTTTGGTTTTGTTTCTTTTAAAAACTGATCTTCTGCCAGCAGTGGTGGTTCACACCTGTAATCCCAGCACTTTCAAAGGCTGAGGCAAAGGGATGGCTTGAGCCCAGTTCAAGATCAGCCTAGACAATATAACAAGACTCCATCTTTACAAAAAATTTAAAAATTAGCGTGGTGGTGAGCACCTGTAGTGCTACTCAGGAGGCTGAGGCAGGAGGAACAGTCAAGCCCAGGAGTTCAGGCTGCAGTGAGCTATGATCACACCACTGTGCTTCCTGCCTGGACAATGCAGCAAGACCCCATCTCCAAAAAACAAAGCAAGAACACAAAGAAACACCACCACACACACACACACACACACACACACACACACACACACACACACACACACACAAATGGTCTTGCCCTGTCGATGTTTTTCTGAAGTTTGCTTCTTCCTCTCAGCCTTACCTGGATTGTTTCCGTCACTCCTCGAGGGAGCTGTCCAAGGGAGGAGGTGCTGATTTGATAGGTATTGGACGCGTTGGGCGCTTGGCGCCATCTGGGGAGCAGCAGAGCAGCACGTGGTGAACAAAAGCTGAAGGCTCTGCAGACAGCTCCAGCTCTGCCTCCTCAGCCTCACCCCTTCCTGTCTCAGAGCCTTGGGTTCCTTGTCCTTAAGACGGGAACACGGGAGCCTGCCCTAGGGAATGCTGGGAGAACTGTGTTAAGGCTCAGAAAGTTATTGGCTTGGAACTTGGCACATGGATGGGTCTGTACATGAGCTGACGATGATGATAATGCCAGCATCATCCAAGTCTAGGCCCCAACAGAATCTTCATGTGGCTTCAGGCCCTACACTCTGCAAACAGACCCCTCCCCTATCCTCCCTATAATCAGGATTGGGGTGAGGGGAGCAACCATTATCAGCCTGATCCTGCAGGCCTCTCCCTTCCCTCTCCACCCCTTCCCTAGGACCTTGGCCCTCTGAGGCTCCATTTGCCACATCCCAGCAGCCCTCAGCCACCAGGAGCACATCACTGATACAATAAATTTTTATTTTTTCCTAAAGTCACCTTACTTGGGAGGTAAAATCTTTACGAAGGGGGTCTGGAAATTAAACTCGCCAGAAATTTTGTCTCCTTAAGGAATGACAAGAATAATATAATTATTTCCTGAGCATTATCACAAAATGCACCCACCAGCTCTCACTCGCCCCAGCTCCGAATCCTCACAAAGCCCAGGAAGCAGGCTCCACAAGCATCCCCACAAATGCATCAACTCCTGAAGTCCTGGGGCTCCTCACAACCCACTAGCAGTGAGCATGATCACCATTAGTTAGGATTGGATGGGCTTTGCTGCGACAACAAACCAACCTCAAATATCAGTGGCTTTTCATGGTAAGGGCATATTTCACACTCACACAAAGCCCCATGTGGGGTGCTGGCCTTTCTCTATGTTGTGGCCAGGCCCTGTACTCCCTGAACAGGTGCTTCTGGGGTCACTAAGGTGGGAAAGGAAAGTGATGAAGAAACCCCGCGGGTCTGAACTGCCTCAGACCAGAAGTGACAAGTGCCGCTGTGCTCCCATTGGCCAAGACTCGACACATGGCCCCAGCCTAACTGCCAGGGAGGCTGGAAAATGTGGGGAATCTCATTTGCTGTCGATGGCTCAGAATACCCTGCCACTCTGCATTTGTGAACTGAGAAACCCAGGCACAGAAAGGAGAAGACATTTGCCCAAAGTCACCCAGCCAGTGAGGGTTAGAGCCCCTGTGCACACAGGTGGACACTGACACTTGCTGACACGCATGACAGTGCCCGCACGCATGCCCACCAGTGTTTCGTCTTATGGCCTACCCCTCATGATGGCTGAATTCGTCAGACCTCTGGATGGGGCTGTGAGGAACTTGGCCAGAGAGTCAGGGGGCAGGCTCTCTCCTCTGTCCACCCCTGGCAATGGGGCCTCACCTACTGTGTTATTTCGTTCTTGAATTACTGTAAAGAACTCCCTGAGACTGGGTAATTTATAAAGAAAAGAGGTTTAATTGGCTCACAGGGGGCTGTACAGGAAGTGTGGCTGGGGAGGCCTCAGGAAACGTATCATCTGGCCGAAGACGAAGAGAAAGCAAACATTGCTTACATGGCCAGAGAAAGAGGAAGAGAGAGGAAGTGAGGAGTGCAACACACTTTTAAAACAACCAGATCTCATGAGAATTCACTCACTATCACGAGAACAGCAAGGGGCAAATCTGCCCCCATGATCCAATCACCTCCTACCAGACTCCTCCTCCAACACTGGGGATTACAATTCAACATGAGATTTATGGGGGACACAGAGCCAAACCATATCAGCTGCCATCCTGGGGGAACACCAGTGCAGCTCATCCCGAAACTTGAGCACAGCCCCAGGCATCATCCTCCCTGTGACGTACCAATCCCAGCCATTCCAGAACCCCTCACCTGCCTCTTCAAGAAAAAGAACTTGCTCCAGAATCTGTGACTGCCAGTGAAGCAGGAATCTAAAATCTAAAAATTATAACAAATATGCACAGTGAACATTCTCATGTCCAAATATTTACATACACCCACACATACAAATACACTCAAAAGACATAAATATATGGAGGTGTGTTTGCATCAATAAATCTGAATTTATTCATGGAATCAGTGGTATCATATGCTTGCTTACATGACTAGAATTGGAATTGAAATAAAAATGAATGGAGAACTACCCTTCAAAAGTGTCAAGATCATGAAAGATAAAGAAATACCCAGAGTCTGTCACAGATTTTAGATGGCTAAGGAGACATGATGACTAAATGCAGTATGGTATCCTGGACTGGATCCTGAAACAGAAAAGGACATCCATGGAAAAACCGGAAAAATCCAAATAAAGTCTGTAGTTTGGTTACTAGCATTTGATATGGTTTTGCTCTGTCACCCAGGCTGGAGTGCAGTGGCACGATCTCAGCTCACTGCAACCTCTGCCTCTCAGGTTCAAGCGATTCTCCTGCCTCAGCCTCCTGAATAGCTGGGATTACAGGCACGTGCCACCACGCCCAGCTAATTTTTGTATTTTTAGTAGAGATGGGGTTTCACCATGTTGGCCAGGCTGGTCTTGAACTCCTGACCTCAGGTGATCCGCCCGCCTCGGCCTCCCAAAGTGCTGGGATTACAGGCGTGAGCCATCGCGCCCGGCCCAAAACCTGTTTTTATTCTCAAGCAAGAGATAATCTTATTCTTCTCCAGAAAGTCCCTCATGAGGCCTGAAGCACATTTTTATGTTTCTTCACCCTGGGAACGCTCTTCCTGACCCACCTCTGAGAAGCCTGGAGACCCCAAAGCGACATCCCTTTTCCTAGCTTGGGGAAGCTTTTTCTACCCTGGCCTCCATTTTATATCAGCAAAAGATTTCACTAGCACTGCCAAGAACTGATATTCAGAAATAAGTATGTAAATCCTTTGTAAATGTATGCTAATTACTTATTTTTAATTATAATGTAAATAAGTAATTACTGAATAATTTTAAAGTATTTACACGGGGGTGTGTGATTTAGACACTAACTTGTTATAAGATATAAAAACTATAAATTATACAGTAATTATGGCCCAATTTACATGCTAAGGCCGAACACAAATTACGTAGCAAGAAAAATATAAACAATCAGGTAATTCGGTGGTAGTTACAGTGTAATAAACAAGCTGTTTTCCTCTCTCCGTCGACAAAGTGTGTCTGTGCGTTCAGCCTAGGCTCACGGAGGCCAAGGGAAGAGTACACTCCAGAAGACGAAACCTTTTTTAAGAAAAAATATTTAATTCACAGGACAAGAAAAAAAGTACAACCAAAAGCTCTTGAATCTTGGCTGGCATAGTGGCTCATGCCTGTAATCCCAACACTTTGGAAAGCTGAGGCAGGAGGATCGCGTTCAAGACCAGCCTAGGCAACAGAATGAGACCCCCATCTTTAAAAAACAAATAAAATTAAAACAAAATTTTTTTTTTAGGCCAGGCGAGGTGGCTCACGCCTGTAATCCCAGCACTTTGGGAGGCCGAAGCAAGCAGATCACCTGAGGTTGGGAGTTCAAGACCAGCCTGACCAACATGGAGAAACCCTATCTCTACTAACAATACAAAATTAGCCTAGTGTGGTGGTGCTCACCTGTAATCCCAGCTACTCAGAAGGCTGAGGCAGGAGAATTGCTTGAACCCAGGAGGCAAAGGTTGCGGTGAGCCAAGATCGTGCCAGCCTGGGCAACAAGAGCGAAACTCTACCTAAGAAAAAAAAATTTTGTTGTTAAAAAGCTCCTGCCTTGCCCACAGTGACCCTCCCCCACCCACACCATACTCCAGTTCAGGCAACAGAACCCCTCCAACTCTTCCCTTCAGGCCTTCACACCGCTGTGCCCTCAGCCTTACCCTCCGTACTTTCTTGCCTGGTTAACTCGATCCCACCCTTCATGTCTTACCTTCAATGAATTTTCCTCCAGGAAGGCTTCCCTGACTACTCACTTCTGAGATTTGGCCAGGGAGCCCCTCCTGGGCTCACACAGCCTCCTGAGCCTTCCCATCTCTGCTAACCTCTGTTTTGAGATGGCCTACTTGACAGCACAGTCTGCCTCCCCCACCAGACTGGGAGCCCCAGGAGGACAGGGCCCAGGCCTGCTTTGTCCATTGCTAGATCTCAAGTCGGTGGCCCTTGGGCTTGAGATCGGGGTATCAGTGAGACCTGGATTCAAGCCTTTTTCAGAGGCTTTCTGCCGTCTTCCCAGAGTTATCTGAGAGGCCTCACCCTAGGGAGGGAAGTTGTGAGTATGACAAGAGCCCTGGGTTCTCTGTCCTTGGCTGAAACAGGCCTTTGAAGGAGGAATTATTCTCCCCATTTTGTAGACAAAGCAACTGAGGCCCAGACAGGCCAAGTAACTTTATGGGATCACAGAGCTGGGCTGTGAAATCACGCCTCCTCCAGGTTCAAACCTAGAGCTCATAAGCCCTCCCCTCCTCCTACTCCAGGCTTAGGGAACCCCAGGATGTCATCAAGTCTCAAAGGAGGGTGGAGGGACCCGACAGGCCCCACGCAGGAAGAGCGACACTGCCAAGGTACCTTCCACCACCCCGGCACCTCCTGAAAAGGTGGGGGGTCATAGGATTAAGTCTTTTTAGCCTCTTGCCTGAGACCTTGGGGTCAGAATCTCCCAGAGCCATGATCAAATGAAGACTCCAGAACCCCTGGACTGGCAGCCAACTCTAGAGGTGGCACCAGAGCATTCATTTGGGTCCACTGGTGCTCACTGGGGTCTCAGAGCCGCTTGCAGGAGGGGAGAGCGTAGGTTAGCTGCGTGGCCCTGGCTAGTCCGTCCCCCCGGCCCTTCACCTCGCCTGTGAAAGTGGCCTCTGTACATTGCTGATTGCATCAAAGAAACAACGCCTCCCACAGAGCTGGGCGGAGCCACAGGAGGTGCTCAGCGTGCCAACGCACCCTCCAGGCACTGCCACACTTTCACTGAGCACCTCCTCTGTGCTCTTACCTCCTGCCCTCGCCCATGGCCTCGTCCCCATGGGGCAGGTGCTCTGAGCTCAGTCCGGGTGCTAGGCCAGCTGGGAGGACATCTCCCCTGCTCAGTGCCCGGCTCAGCAATCAAAAGAGAGGCCCGTGTCCTCACCCCTGGAGGCCCCCGAGAGAGCACCCAGCCCTGCCCCAGCCACCCTTCCTCCATACGCACTATCCCCCACCACCAGTAGCCGTCACACGATTGAGAGCCAGGGAGATGGGGGAATCCATATATAGATTCAGGACTTTTTCTCCTGCTCCTGAAGCGTTGCTGTTCATTAAGCACAGTCATTAGTGAGGATTTAAGGGAACCCGAGTGGGACCCAGGGGATGGAGGGCTCTTCGGACCAAGCTTGGGCCACTGGTTCTACAGGAGAGGCGGTCATCTCAGTCATCCCACTGCCTCTGAGCCAGTGGCTAAGCACTCAGACAATTTTGCGGGAGGCCCTTCTTCTCTAGCAATCGTGAGCACGACAAGCCTTTGACTGTTTATAAGTGATTATAACTCAATGAGTCCAGGACAGGGCCAGCTCCAGTCCTCATGGAAAGGCAGGCACAGAGAGAGGCAGCGGTTTGAGAAGGGTCACACAGCCCGAGCAGGTGGACATGAATCCAGTCTCTCTGACTCTGGGGTCTTGCTTCAAACCACCCCGTTCACGCCTCCCACAGCACAAATGTGAAAGGACTCAGCCAGCGATGGCCAACTCAGCCTGGAGTGGTTGGGGCCAAGGCCAGCACCTGGCAGGGGGAGGCCTCGGCCCCGGCCAAAGCTGCAGAAATGGAGATTGTCATCATTCCAGCACTGCGACCCCTCATGCAGCTACTTCACAGCCCAGGAAATTCCCCAGTCCCCTGGGTAATATTTGCTTTATGGCCATTGCCGGGTGCTATTCATTTTATGACACTTTTGCCTGTGATTTTTGTTGTGGGCGCATAAGCAATGTGGCCAATTCCATTTTACGTGCCCCGGCATTTCAGATTCATCGCCAGCCAGCGTGGTGCTGAGTGGTTACATGGTAAAGTGTTTGGCTAATAAAATGCATAAAGCAGAGATAGGAAAATCAATGCCTTTGTTAATAACACTTTGACATCTTTCACGCAGTCTGCCAGGCAGGGCTGCCCACTGGAGCTGGCACCAGAGGAGCCTCATGGGATGTCTGCTACTGGGGCCGGGTGCCAGCTGGCCCTGGAGCCTGTGCTCTTTGCCCTCCTGGAGTGGGTGCTAGGCAGACAACCCTGGGCAGAGCCTCTCCAGAGCACTGATGACCTCCCGGTGCCAGAATTGGATGCAGACACTTGGGAGGGAGGGGTCATCTGGAGCAAGCCACTGTACTACTCTGACCCTCAGTTTCCTCATCTATAAAATTGAGATATTAAAAGTCCCTCCCTCCAAGGCCTTTTGTGAGGATGCAGGGAGAGAGCCCATGGAATCCACACGGCCCATGAGAGTGGCATGCTCGGGTTGGGTAACCCAACACCAACACCCCTGTCTCTCCTCCCCAGGCTGCAGCCACGCTGGCCACTCAGGGCTGCCCTGTGATCCCCAGACCCCAGGGTGAGAAAGGCCTCTTTCTGGACTGAGTCCTAAAATGAAGCGCCTGTTCCAAGCACTGGCACCCCCTCTCCAACCCCGGGGATGGCTGCCTTTCCTAGCCCATCTTGTTCTCGACCAAACCTTTACCTCGATTCCCACAATCCTTCAGTGTCCCGCCTGGCACAGCCTGGGTCCACATCACTCTCCTGCTCCGAAGCCTCCGGCAGTTCCCCTCCCTTCCAGGGCTCTTGGTCACCTCCCTCCAGCTGTACTCACTGTGCTCCTGGGTATCAACCCTGCTCCTGCCAGATATATCATTTCCTGCCTCCAGCTTTTGTCCCTACAGGGCTTGCCTCCGGGCACATGCTTCTCTCCACCGCCACCCACTCCCACGCATCAAAGCTTACACAGACCATGCGTTACTGCCTCCAGGAAGCTCCCCCGATCCCTCTAGGCTCCTGGGAAGCTCCGGGACTCTCTGGCTGTCCCTTCCCTGTTCTCTGCCATTTGTGAGGCCGTTTGATTCTAGCCACAGGAGTTCTTGTTCTTTGATGGTTCTGTTGAATCTCCACATTTGGAGCTGGGCTTATCCGCCCCAAGCCAGGCACCTGCAGCCTCTTGCTCCACCCTTGACCAACCCATGAGGCCACGATGCCCATTTCACAGACAACGTCATGAAGAGGTGATGGCCGGACCCCAGCTGATGCAGAAAGCAAATGGCAGAGCCCAAGTCCTGGTGCAGGGGTCCCCACCATGTGCATTTATATCACTGACTCCCCTCAGGAGCCCCGGAAGGAGGAAGAGGATGGAGGGCAATGTCACATCCTTCTCAAATGCTCTCCGCCCCTAGCTCTGGGCCTTGGACATGTGACTTTACCTCTCTGAGGTTCAATTTCTTCATCTCCAAAATGGAAGTAATTTTTTTTTTTTGAGACATAATCTTGTTCTGTCATCCACGCTGGAGTGCAATGGCACAATCTCAGCTCACTGCAATCTCTGCCTCCTGGGTTCAAGTGATTCTCCTGCCTCAGCCTCTTGAGTAGCTGGGATTACAGGCACCCACCACCACATCTAGCTAATCTGTGTATATTTAGCAGAGTCAGAGTTTCACCATGTTCGCCAGGCTGGTCTCGAACTCCTGACCTCAAGTGATCCACCGGCCTGGGCCTCCCAAAGTGCTGGGATTACACACGTAAGCCACCATGCCCAACCAGGAGTGATAGCAGTATAATAGGCCTTCCTCCCTGGGGTGTTGTGAGGGTTGGATGAAATACCCACAATAAAGCCAGAGGCCTCTCCTGGCAATGCTGGCGGGCCTGGGACACACTGGGAGGAAGGAGAGCACGGCCAGGGAAGGACCTTGTAGGCCAGGATACAAAGACAGGAGGAATCAGCACTCAATCCTGGTGCTTGTCAAAGATAATGGGAGATCCTTCACCTCCCAAGCCTCAGTTTCTGCCTCTGTAAAATGGATACAGTATTGCTTACCTTTCCAGGCTATGGAGGCAGAAGAGGGATTAAAGGAAATAATCTATGCAGACCTCAGGACCTGCCAGTGCTTAGTGGACTTTGAAGGTCTCGAGTGCCAGATTTAGGAGATTTGAATGGGGAGATTTGGGACGTGGGAGGAGCCTGGGTCCTGTGGGGGCAGCGGCCCAGTCCTGTGCCTTTCCTCTCTCTCCAGCACCCCAAGACGGGTCGGGGTGGGGGAGCCCCCATGTCCCCAGGAGGCAGCCCGTCTCCCCCCACACCCCTTGCTGCTGCCAGCCCCATCAACCCGCCCCCCCACGTCTTCCTCCCCCACCCAGGAGCACAAACCCAGAGCTTAATCCCCAACGCCTCCCAGCATACCCAGGCCTGACGCACGGCTGGGCAAATATTGGACTTTATTAATTTAATTTAATTAAACTTTATTAACCTTTATTAAAAATAAACCCTCATTAAAATTCTCATTCCCGTCTCTGGCAAAGGCAAGGGCGGGGCACAGCCTCCTCTCCAGGCTTGTTAAATGTCACCCATCGCAGTGGCCTCCAGAGCCAGAGTGTAGGACACAGAGCCGAGGTTGGAGATGAAGGGGCTGGTGGAGTGTGAGTGTGTAGGCAGCTGAAATGCAGGCCCCAGGGGACCCATAGAATGCAGCCACCAGCGGGCAGAGCTGGGAGGGCAGATTCAGGCAGCCTCCAGGGTTCCAAGTCTCTTGCTATGCCCAGCAGGACCACCAAGCCGACTGGGAGAGGAAAAGGTTTGTTTCTATCACATGCATGGTTTTGCGCAGATCCTGAGAGCAACGCTTGCTCCTATTAGAAAATTTGGAAAATACAGAAAAGCACCAAAGAACATAAAATTATTTATGATGCCAAATAGACTAGAGTTGGGGAAGCATACTTATCATCCAATCAAGCGTTCTAGTTTGTTTGTTTTTGTTTTTGAGGCAGAGTCTCGCTCTGTCACCCGGGCTAGAGTGCAGTGGTGCGATCTCAGAGTCGCAAGTAGCTGGGACTACAGGCGGGTGCCACCACGCACGGCTAATTTTTTGTATTTTTAGTAGAGACGGGGTTTTACCATGTTAGCCAGGATAGTCTTGATCCCCTGACCCTGTAAGAGGCCCGCCTCAGCCTCCCAAAGTGCTGGGATTACAGGTGTGAGACGTGGTGCCCAGCAGGTTTCTTTTCTTTTCTTTTCTTTTTTTTTTTTTTTTGACAGGTACTCACTCTGTCACCCAGGCTGGAGTACAGTGGCATGATCATAGCTCACTTCAAAATCCACTGATTGCTGGCCCATCCTGAGAACTATATAGATGATTCCCAGTCTCTCTTCTGCCTTGACCACCCAGGCTCAAGCAATCCTCCCACCTCAGCCTCCTGAGTGGCTGGGACCACAGATGCGTGCCACTATGCCCAGCTAATTTTTACCAATATTTGTAGAGATGGGGTTTCACCATGTTGCCTAGGCTGGTCTTGAACTCCTGGGCTCAAGCAAGCTGCTCACCTCAGCCTCCCAGAGTGCTGGGATTGCAGACATGAGCCCTGCCCAGCCTCAATCTGAAGCATTTTAAAGAGTGAAAGTACTACCTGTAACTATGCATTACACTCACAAACAGCCCAAGCAAATAGGGACGCCTCCTTGCTGCTCAGAACAACACTGGTAAGCCGGGGACAGACAGTTCCCTTCCAATGGAAACTGAAACCATTTTAACATACAAGGGAGTTAGTACTACCTGAAGGAAACACTGGGGTTAAGGAACCTGGTGCCTGGGCTGTGACCTTTTTCTTTGGGCTAATTCAGAGCTGGCAGCCACCAGATATCTATGACGTGCTGGCCTTGCCTTGAGCTCTGTGTGGATTATTTCACTTCATCCTCCCAAGTCCCCTGGGGATGAGAATACTGTGCCCATTTTACAGAGGAGGAAGCTGAGACCCAGCAGGTGTGGGGCTAAGAGGCAGACGTAGGTGAGAAACCTGAAGCCCTTGCTGTGGTCCACCTCCCAGAGCTCAGACTTGCCGGAGCTGAGGAAAACAGGTCCATCCTTTGGGGAAGGGCAGATTCCAAAGGGGCAGGCCAGCCAGCCCTGGGTAAGCTCAAAAGCGGCCACAGGGCTCAGATTTGCCCCGAGAGCCTCTTGGGTAGAGTCTGGGAGGAGAGGGTGGCAGCACTGGGCCAGCAGGTGGAAGTGGCAGGTGCCATTCCACCTGATCCTGAAGGGACTGGGCTGCAGGTGCTGCTGGCCAGGCCACCTCTGGGGCAGCACGTCCCTGGTAGCACAGGCAAAAAGCCCCTGGGCCCCTCTGGTTCAAGTATCTCCAAAGGATGCTTGTTGACAGCGCATGTGCTCAAAAAGCTACATGGCGCATGGCAGGGAAGGCAGCTGAGCCTGAGCTGGCAGCAGCAGCAATGACTCTGGGCAGAGAGGGGCCTGGGCGCAGACGCTGGCACACCACTTAGGGTTTTGGTGACTTCAGACAAGTTCACTCCCTCATCCAGGACACGTTCAATGAGGGCCTGGCATGGGGGCATGAGGGCAAACGTCACAGCCCAGACCCCGTGACCTTGCAGGCCACACAGCAATGACATCCAATCGCTGGTCACTGCGACGTCAAATAGCCAGAACTAGATGCGGGGAAAGGAGAGAAAAGCACAGGCCCTAGTAAGGTGACACTGGAACCCATTCCTACAGGCTGGACCTCGGGGCTGCAGGGGCCTGGCATTCTCGGAACAGGCTGGGTATGTGGACCCAAAGGGTTTGTCTAAGATGGTGGAGAGGAGCCTGCCCCACCCTGCCTGGAGCCATGGAGACACTTCTGGGTGCCCTGGGGACTCTGGTCTGGAAGATGGAGGCTCCCAGTGCTGGAGGATGCAGGAAGATGCTCTGTGCTGAGAACAAATCAACCTCCAGCTGCTTGTTTCTCTCTGTTAACGAAATCTTTAAACAGGGCTATTTGTAACTAGGAGGACTGACTGACTATAGGTTGGCGCCCAGCCTTCCGGCAGGATGACAGCAAGGACAGCAGCGTCTGCCACCCTTGACACTTGCTGAGTGCAGCCGGGCACAGGGCCACACCTGGGTCCTGAGGTGGAGCCTGGGTGGTGCCTCCAGCATCCGCTTCAGGACTTTGCCAAGGCATGACCTTTCTAGAACTCTAGGTCTTGGTTTAACTCCAAGAGGCCCCGGCCTCCCTCCTGCTGTGGGAGGTCTCCTGGCCCCTTCATTGCAGCATCACTCCATGGATTTTCCTTCCTGGGGCTTGTCTGATCAAGTTCAGTTATTTTTATTTTTTCTTTTGTGAGCTGCTTCCCCTCTGGGCTGCAAGTTCCTTGAGGCAGGGACCCTGTGGGTCTTGGGAGAGTTCTGCCCCAGGGCCTGGCAGCGACCTTGCTGGATGAATGAGTGATGGGGCGAGTGAATGAGTGAACGGGTGGATTGTGCGGTGGATCCTCTGGAATGCACTTTTACTACAGGTGTCGACCACAAATGCCCCCACCCCCGATTTTATTTTGAGACAGAGTCTGGCTCTGTCGCTTAGGCTGGAGTGCAGTGGCATGATCTCGGCTCACTGCAACCTCCACCTCCTAGTTCCAAGTGATTCTCCTGCCTCAGCCTCCTGAGTAACTGGGATTACAGGCATGCTTCACCATGCCCGGCTAATCTTTTTGCATTTTTAGTAGAGACAGGGTTTCACCGTGCTGGCCTGGCTGGTCTTGACCTCCTGACCTCAGGTGATCCACCCACCTCGGCCTCCCAAAGTGCTGGGGTTACAAGTGCGAGCCATCCCGCCCAGCCTCTTTTTACTTCTTTTGAGACAGGGTCTTGCTCTGTCACCCAGGCTGGAGTGCAGTGGAACCATCATGACTCACTGCAGCCTTGACCTCCTGGGCTCAAGTGATCCTCCCACTTCAGCCTCCTGAGTACCTGGGACCACAGGCGTGCACCACCACACCCGGCTAATTTTTTGTATTTTTTGTAGAGTTGGGGTCTCCCTGTGTTGCCCAGACTGGTGTCAGACTCCTGGGCTCAAGTGATCCACCCGCTTCAGCCTCCCAAAGTGTTGGAGTTGCATGCGTGAGCCACTGAGCCTGGCTGTGCATCCCTTCTGCCTATCCCGGCTCAAGCCCAGCAGCTCCCCACTTCCAAGCAGCTCCTTCTCCCTCCTTCCTCTCGGCACCACTTGCCCCTCTCACAGCCGCCAGCCAGTCCTGGCTGCCTCCTGCTCTTCCTGGGATGTGCGATGCTGAGGTTAAAACCTGCACCCCTCTGCGACCCCTCTCGCAGCTGCTCAGCCTTCCTCTGGGTCCCCCTGGCTCCCTCCAGCCTGGAGGTTGATTGGTTCTCAGCACAGAGCATCTTCCTGCATCCTCCAGCACTGGGAGCCTCCATCTTCCAGACCAGAGCCCCCAGGGCACCCAGAACTGTCTCCATAGCTCCAGGCAGGGTGGGGCAGGCTCCTCTCCACCATCTTAGACAAAGCCCTTTGGGTCCACATACCCCGCCTGTTCCGAGAATGCCAGGCCCCTGCAGCCCCGAGGTGCAGCCGGCCTGGCCAGGCCAAGATGCATGGAGGTGGCGGGCCCCTCTCCCCCATCGCCCTCCCTGCCTGACTCAGGCCTCAAGGGCCCCTCTGCTGCTGTCTCCCATGAGTGTTCTCTCTCCCTGTCTCCAACTGCCCTCTGCTTCTCCATGGCCACCGGTGGATCGAGGCTTCACTGCACTGACCAGTAGGGACCGCTTGGCTTCTGGGCCCTGGTCCAAGTGCCCAAGAGATGAGCAGTTTGGCCCAGGTGGGATGAGATGGTTAGCCCTGGTCCCAATCAGCTTAGGCCAGGGACTGAGTCCCATGAACACACCTGGGCGGCTGGATCCCCCTGGAAACAGGGATGCTTTGCTCAGGGCTCATGGGGGCATCTCGAGCATGGCCCACGTGGCCACAATTCCCTAAGTGTGTTTCTGAGGTTTGACAGTGAACGCCCTGCCTGAAAAGGAGTGAGCGCCCTGTCCCTGGAGGAACACCTGTGCTGTAGAACGGCCTGAGTGAATTGGATCAGAGCTGCTCTCGCTCAGAGATGCCTTCCCCTTGTTCTCATTGGGTCCCGCCTGGGGGTACCAAGGAAAGGAGCTGTGGCAGCAGAGGGAGCAGTGCTCACTGCTGACTCCAGGAGAGCTGCTCCGTGCACCAGCAGGGTGACCTCTCCCGCCCAGCTTCCTGAAACCTGGGGCCCCCCCAGAAAGCCAGGTCCTGAGACACTTCATGGAGAGGCCAGGCTAGGCCACTGGCATCTGGGCCGGGAGCACCACCCCACACCTGCCGGGTCCAGCTGCAAACCCAGAGCCACAAACAGAGACCCTATCATGCACATGTGGCCAAATGCAGGCATCCAGGCCACTTGGGTGTGCCTGAGCATTTGGCACAGGACTACCCAGAAGCACAGCCAGGCACACTCATGCATAGTGACCTGGGGTAGCTGCTGCCACCAGCCCCCCATTCCTGGGGTAGCTGCTGCCACCAGCCCCCCATTCCTGGGGCCAGCAGCGCTCTTCCCTCTGGAGAGAATTACCCCATTCTCAAGGTGGAAAGCCTCCTCCCCTCTCCAGTGCCAGGAGAAACAGATGGGAAAGACAGGGGGTATGGCTGGACAAGCATGGGCTGTGCCATCTTTGGGAGGACCACCCCTCTGGGCCTGTTCCCTCCTCTGCCCCTGGCCACACCAGCTTCCAGAGCCAGGAGCAAGATGGGGACCAGGGCATGCCTTGTAGGGGGTCCCACTTCCCCCTTTCCTTGCTGGGGAGCAGCGCCAGCCACACCAGGGAAGGCTGCCGGGCCAGGCCCAGGGCAGGAGTCAGATTGCCCCAGGCCAGGAGCACCCTGAAGAACCCAGCTTTCTGGGGCTCGGGATCTGTCTCAAAAAAAAAAGAGACGTTGCTGGCTGCAACATAAAATAGAACCCAGCTTTCTGGGGCTCGGGCTCTGTCTCAAAAAAAAAAGAGACGTTGCTGGCTGCAACATAAAATAGGTCATTGGCGTAATCCTGGCCAAATTGGCCTCTTGTAGATCAGCCAGGCCGCACTCCCCGGGCCTAATTATCCCATATTTGGTCAATAAGCCATTAACACAGCGCCACGGATGTTAATAACCGTTTCATGAAAAAGTCGGCGTAATTTATGAGATCAACACTGGTTAACAAAATTAATAAATATTTCATTCGGCAAGATTTATCCCGGTGTGCTCCCGGCAGGTGGACCGAGGGCCCCTGGGCAGCCCTGGGGAGCCAGCAGTTGGGGGAGAGGAAGGTCTGGCTCTCACTTGGGCCAATAAACATTTACCTCAAATCCTATCGCCATAAATCCACGGGCTGGACGAGGGAGTCCAGTAAAACCTGACTTAACATTATGTTCAGGCCATTAACAATATTTATATAGATGTCACTTCAGGGAGGGTTATAGTTGCCAGGCAGGGCCCAGCGGCCGTGACAGGAGCCAGCTGGGATCCTGAAGGAAGATGCGTGCCCAGGGAGGCTTGGGGCATCGGGAGGAGTCCCAGAATGATTCTCAGACCCCTTGGGGTTGGCAGTTCCCAGGTATGTGACCCAGGACGAGTTTCTTCACTGCCCAGAGCTGCGGTTTCCTCATCTGTAAACCTCCAGGAATGTTAAAAATAACCATCCAGGCTGGGTCTGGTGGCTCATGCCTGTAATCCCAGCACTTTGGGAATCCAAGGCTGGTGGATCACAAGGTCAGGAGTTCGAGACCAGCCTAACCAACATGGTGAAACCCCAACTCTACTAAAAATATAAAAGTCAGCCTGGCCTGGTGGTGGGCGCCTGAAATCCCAGCTACTCAGGAGGCTGAGGCAGGAGAATCGCTTGAATCCAGGAGACAGAGGTTGCAGTGAGCCGAGATTGTGCCATTCACTCCAGCCTGGGAAACAGAGCGAGACTCCATCTCAAAATAAATAAATAAAAATAAATAACTATCGAGTGGGCTGCTGGGAAGATTAAGTCTCATGACACAAAGCAATCCCCAGGCACCAAGGGAGGTCTCAGTCTGTGAAAACAGCTGTAAGAACCATTACCCATAGAGGGAGCCAGGGGACAGGCCCTCTGCCCGGACAAGAACCGGGAGAGCTCACTCCGCCTCCTTCACGGACAGCCTGTCATCCACTGGGTGCTGTGCACACGTGGCCCACAATCCTGCAACAGACCTGCAGGGTGAACACTCCTGAGAGCCCCATTTTCCAAAAGGGGGAACCAGGCCTCGGAAAGAAGACAGGGGCAGCCAGAAGGAAGTGGTGGAGCTGGACTTGAACCCAGGCCTGTGACTCCAAGCCTCGCAGTTCGACTACTCTGTCCCCTGCCTGGGAGAGCCCTGGCTGGGCTTGGGTCCCTGCTGGGCCGCTCTGGAGCCCTGGCAGCCACCTGGAGCCCTGGGCAAACAGACCTGTGCCCGGGGGAATGCCAGAAACTGTTGTGGTTAAGGAACTTTCCAGAAGAACTAATCTGTTTTCCGTGGGGAACTTTCCACCAGGCATTGATTTTCACTCTCCCCGCCTGGGGTGGATTTGATTTGTGAGGAGAAGCTCTTTCTAGAGGCAGAAGCAATTGTGTGAGATAAAAGTGCCGAGTGTGATAGGCTCATCCGCTGCTGAGGCCCAGGCGGGGGCTGCAGGGTGGGCGAGCGGGCAGTGGGGTGGGCTGAGGGGAGCGGGAACGGAGTGGGGGCCTCTGCATCCAGCCCCTTTGTGACCCTGGCACAGAGTCACCCCTCCAAGCATGTGGCTGTGAGGCAGCAGCACCACCTGGAACACCAAAGGCCAGGCTTCTGTGCTCCCCTGGAGGCAGGCGGGCTGGTGACGTCCCTCCCTTACCTGCAAGGCTTCATTAAGCCGCACGCTCAGCCTGCGGCCCAGAGAAGTGAGATGAGCACCCTCTCATTCTTAAGCATTCTGATCCGGATTCGTTTCTCTTCACTGAACCCCTGCCCTGACCTCACATTATCCTTTTAACAAACCTGGGAAGAAGGTCCAGGGCCTGGCTCATAGAGAATGCTCAATAAATGCTGGTGAAGGTATCATAATCCCCATTTTACAGACAAAGAAGCTGAGGCTCCTAAGGGTTGAGTGACTGCTGTGAGAGGCAGAGTCAGGACACAATCCAGACAGATCTGGCCCCTGCTCCTTAATCCAGGAGCTGATGGGTGCTGGGGTCGGTCAGGGGCTCAAAGGGAAGATAGGAACTACCAAGGTTCTCACGCTCGCCTGGGCCCTGACCTTTGGGTGGTGAGTGGAGATGAAAGGAATCATGAAGACTTTGCCTCTGCTTTTTCAGAGTCATTCATTCCTTCATTTAGGTATTCGACAGACAAATCCGGCCGGGAGCAGTGGCTCATGCCTAAAATCCCAGCACTTCAGGAGGCCAAGATGGGCAGATCACCTGAGGTCAGGAGTTTGAGGCCAGCCTGGCCAACATAGTGAGGCCTGGTCTCTACTAAAAAACAACAACACACTTACCCGGGCATGGTGGTGGGCACCTGTAGCCCCAGCTACTCAGGAGGCTGAGGCATAGGAGCCGCTGGAACCCGATGGACAGAGGTTGCAGTGAGCCAAGACTGTGCAATTGCACTCCAGTGTAGATGACAGAGCGAGACACCATCTCAAAAAAAAAAAAAGCAAATCTTTATGGTGTCCCTGCTGTGTGCCAGGAACTCCTCCAGGTGCTGGGGACACAGCGGTGAACAAAGCTGACATTCTCGTGGCAGAGACAGACTTTAAACAAAACCGATAAAAATGTGGAGCGTGCCAGATGGCGACGCAGTGGAGATGGGAGTGTGCTGCAGAGTGGGGAGTTTAATAGGGAGGCTGATGGGAGTGCGGGAGCTTGGGGGCAGCTCTGGGTAGAGGGAAGCTCACGTGCGAAGGGGTGAGGTGGCCAGTGTGGCCCCGGAGGGAGGTCGGAGAGGGACCAGAGAGGCGGAGGACATCTCAGGGTGTGACAGAGGGGCGGGACCCGGTGGGGCCTTGGAGGGGACCCGCCGGCTGCTGCCTGCAGAATGGCGAATGGGTGCAGGCCACGTGGGGAGACGCGCTTGGGAAGCTTTTGCGACAGTACCAACTTGGTGGATCAAGAGGGAGGAGATGAGAAGAGGTTTACTTCCGATGTGGAGTTTGAGAACAGTGGAGCGCAGGTTGAAGGTCAAGGTCCTCCAGCCCGAGAGCTGAGCGCCTACTTAGTACCAGGCATGGGAGACACGAGGAGCAGGTGGTGGGACCATCCAGGGTGCGGTCCTCTCGGTGCCTATAGGTTAGTGGGGAGTGCCGGAGACAGACCCCAAACAAATAACCACGGGAGGAGGTGCGAGGAGGGGCTCGGGACCTCCTCAGGGGGTGGGGGGCTCTGTGAGAAGGTCCGCTTTGTTTCCTGCTGTGTCGCCAGCCCCGGAAAGAGCTCCCACAGCTGACCCTGCCATGTGGCATGTCTGCCCAGGTGCCTGCCTTGACCCACGACCACCATCCCTAGTCCCAGGACCCCAGAGGGTGGTAAACTGTAAGGGGGGGTCAGGGTGGTTGCAGAGAGGGCAGCCACGGGGTGGGGCACATCCCCTGGAGTGTTGGGGTCTGAGCTCTAGAAGGCCACATGGACCATAGGCCAGGCGGTGGGAAAGGAACCCTGAGGGGTGGGTCACTCAGGAGCCCTGCCTTCGTCCCACAGGCACTGAGGAGCCATGGAAGGCCCAGGTTAGGCCAGCATTTCCGAGAGATCCCACTGGCAGCTGTGGGGGGATTGAGGGCTGGGCCGCATGAGTGTTGGGGTGGAGGGCATTTGAGGAGCCCTCGGCTGACAACAGTGGCACAATGACCCGGGGGCAGCCTGGCACCTGTAGATTGCTACATGGCTCTTCCTGACTTTCCATTCCTACCTGTTTCTCAGGGCACCCTGATATCCCTGCCCCAGCCTCTAGCCTTCTGCCCAGGCTGTGCCAGTTCCCAGGGCCTCTCTGAGCATCAACCCAACCCAAGGTTGTTCCGGTGTTGGCTAAGAGCTGTTGGCAGCCAAGGCAGAGAGAGCTGTGGGGTCTCCAAACCCATGTGCAAGGGGCTGAGGGTCATTTCCCACTCAGTGAGTGGGGCGGGGCATCTGGAGAGAGACTGCGCCACCGTGGCCCTCAAGGATGCTCCCAAGATGTGCTGGGCATCCACGGGAGAGTCTGTCCCTCTCTGGGCCCAGGCTTAGGCCGTTCTGCTGCACACCAAGGGAGCTGGAGAAAACATCATCAAGGACTCCCTTTTGAGCACTGGCTGTTGGGGGACTCTGATGGCTTCATCTCCCGGCCTCCCCTCCCAATCCTGAGGGGCAGAGAGGAACCCCACCTCCACACCTCAGCGGAGAAAGTACAGGGCAAGAGACGTAGGCCGCACCCGAGGCCACACAGCAGAAGGTGGCAGAGCCAGGATAGAAACTGGGTTTAGGGGTTCCAGGGGCTGCCACACACCCTACACTGGGCCACCCTGGGAGGTGCAGGCAGGTCGGGCTCTGCTCCAGGCCCCAGACAGCACAGGGCTGACTGCGGGCCCTTCTGTCTGTCCCTCCTCCCTGGAATCACAGCTTGGTGATTCTGAGCAGGTGAGGTTGCCCTTCTGCCCTCTGGGTGCCCCTGGATTGATGAACACTGGTCAGGATGGGCCGTGGAATGGTCACCAAATGGGGCCCTCCCTGCCCTCAGCCTGGCTCTGCACAGGCCTGGGCAGTCCCTGAGCACACCTTCCAGGGCTTGGCACCCCATGGTGCAGTGAGGGGGACCACCTTGTGGGGGAATGCGGTCCCGAGGGGAAGCCTTGCTCCACTGCTCTCCGGCTGTGTGGCTTTGGCCCAGTGACTGCGCCCCTCTGAACCTCACTTTCCTCTCTGTAAGACAGGCTTTCAACTGTTCGACCGTCCATTGCCTAAGTGCATGCCATGGGTAGTTTGAGAAACTTTCAACACGGCCACTAGCAAAACGAACAAGTCTCCCAGCCCTCCCTGAGCAGATCTTCCAGCAGTGGCGAGAGACCCCACGCAAACATAGGAGGTGTCAGGTAAGCCATGTGGGGACAGGAGGGACGGGAGAGCAAATGGGGGTCAGCTACAGGATTGAGCAAGGTCCCCGGGCAGGCCTCCTCTGAGAGGTGAGACTCCTGCAAAGGCTTGAAGCAGTGAGGGAGGGAGCCACGTGGCTACCCAGGAAAGAGTGTTCCAGACAGAAGGCAAGCCGGTGCAAAGGCCCTGAGGCCAGACGTGCCCAGCAGGGTTTCAAGGAGCAGGAAGAGGACCCAAGTGCCAGGAGGGACCAGCCATGGAGGCCAGGACAGAGAGCTGGGAGTTGGGCAGGGCACACTGGACTTTGGGCCTGTAGAGAAATGGGTGGCAGTAAGGAATCTGTGAACAAATGCATATCAGGCGTTACATAGCCTGTACATAGTAAGTGCTTAATTAATAGGAGTTACGATCACTGCTACTTACAATTAGGTGATTTCCACCCATTTGGGGGGCATGAGGGGGGCCTTAGGGTCTCCCACTGTGGGCATGAGCTGGATTTGAGCAACCCAGCCTATCCCCCATTGGAATGAGGGTCTGCTGCCCTATCTCAGCCTCTCCAGAATTTTCCAGGGCCGCCCAGGGCCTGTGGAAGTTTGGGGGGTGATGGGGCGGGGCCATTGTCACAACGGCATTAAATCAGACCCCCAGCTCCAGGAGAAATCTCACCAAGAAGTTGTTAATACCTTTATTATGGGCTGAAATGTATTCACGATATTAAAAGACATCCCGTTTCTGCCCCCTGTGTCACATCTGAGATGTAGCGTAGATAAATGATATATCACCGCACGAGATCTACCGAAACCATTAGTAACCATGACATTTTGACGTCAGATTTTAAAAAATTCCTAAGTAATCTTTTTGATTTATGAAATGCTGTCTGGATTCATCGAGAGAGATCTCAGATTTATCACCGCCTGGTTAGAATTATTAATGATTTTCAATTTGTAAATCTGAAGTCGAGAAAGTCTGTGGGCTCAGGGCGAAAACTCCCACCATCGAAGGCCCAGCCTCTCCTCCGGCCTGAATTCCAGCATGGAGAGATGGTCCTCATCCCCAACATTCCGTACACTAGACATTGTCTCCCAGCGAATTCTGTGTGTCTGAAGCATGCAAGACTGTGGGGGGATCAGCTGCAGGACCTGCCCTGGGTAAAGGTGTCAGCTTCACTCTAGGGGATGGCCACTCCTTCCTCCCCGCCACGCTGTCCCAGGAGATTTGGGCAGAGGCAGTCAGTAGCAGACAGCCCTGCCCTTGAACCTGGTTCACGCCTCAACACAGCCGTAGCCTCTCACACCACTGAAAAGCGTAGAGCAGCCTTCCCTTGCCCAAGGCAGTGGCCACAGAGGCCACACCAGTCACAGAGCCCCACACTGCCACTTTTCCATCTCATCTGAGGGGCCGCCACCCTGTACCTGCCTCTCAGCCTTACAGCGGTCTCCCTCCAAACTTCCATCGTCCTAGAAGCCACCCCAGTCTGCGCAGGGGACAGGGAGCAACAGCACTAGACCCCCAGGCCTGAGTCTGACTCCAGTAGGGTCCCGCACAGACCCAAGAGGGGCTCATGACTCTAGCTTGTCCCTAGGCCACCTCGAGCTGTGCTAGAATACCCCAGGGCGGGGGATGGTTTCAAACCTGCCAGTGCTCAGGCTACGCCCTGACCAACTGAATCAGAATTGCCAGAAGGGGCCGGGCATGGTGGCTCATGCCTGTAATCCTGGCATTTTGGGAGGCTGAGGTGGGTGGATCACCCGAGATCAGGAGTTCAAGACCAGCCTGGCAAACATGGTGAAACCCTGTTTCTACTAAAAATCCAAAACTCAGCCGGGTGTGGTAGCACACACCTGAAATCCCAGCTACTCAGGAGGCTGAGGCAGGAGAATTACTTGAACCCAGGAGGTGGATATTGCAGTGAGTCAAGATCATGCCATTGCACTCCAGGCTTGATGACAAGAGCAAAACTGTGTCTCATAAGAAAAAAAAAAAAGGCTGGGTGTGGTGGCTCACACCTGTACACCCAGCACTTAGGGAGGCCCAGGTGGGTGGATCACCTGAGGTCAGGAGTTCAAGACCATCCTGACCAACACGGAGAAACCCCATCTCTATTAAAAATAGAAAATTATCCAGGCGTTGTAGCACATGCCTATAATCCCAGCTACTCAGGAGGCTGTGGCAGGAGAATCACTTGAATCTGGGAGGTAGGGGTTACGGTGAGCCAAGATCGAGCCATTGCACTCTAGCCTGGGCAACAAAAGCGAAACTCCATCTCAAAAAAAAAATAAAAAAGAGAGAGAATTGCCAGAATTTTCCAGTGTGCAGATGAGGCCGAGACCCAAATCCTTACATTGCCACTATCCCATTCCTCCCTCCCAGGGGAGCCACTGCCTAGTTTAGATCTCACCCTTCCTGTCCGGGACCAAGAAGGTCACCCAGCCTCAAGTCTCACCCACTGTGGCCCATCCAGCCCATGACAGTCCGAGCCCACCTGACCATGCCACTCTCCCGCCTGCACACTCGTTGATTCCCAAGGCCCTCAGGGGGAAGGCGATCTTCCTACCCTGCCCCCACCAAGGCAGGAGAGGGCCAGGGGCTGCATGAGGCCCTGCAGGGAGCCACTTGCAAAACGGAGCCAGGCCCAGCATGCCCCTCCAATCCCCGGGAACCCCACCCACCAACTTCCCCGACTGGAGTGAGGGCTTAGCTCTGGGGCCGCCTTCCTACCTGGACAGGAGGAAGGCCAGTGCTGTGGGTCCCTGGGGAGTGAGTCTCGCTGCTTGCCACTCGACAGGGTGATGGGACTGGGGGTCCCTGGGGAATGAGTTTCTCTCACTGCTCGCCACTCAACAGGGTGATGAGACTCTGCTCACTCACACCTGCATCTCAGGTGAGGGCATCAGGAAGGGTGAGCTACACAGTCTCCCTGAGCCTCAGTTTCCTGATCTGTAAAATGGCATAACAGAATTCCCAATCCCTGGAGTTACTCTAGAGTTTAAGCCACTCTCATATGGGACATGCTCAGTGACAGCTCACAAAGAGCGCCCAGGACTGCATGGCTGCTGTTGGCACCGTGAGGACTGATGCATCCTGGGCTGGCATGTGGAGTGAGGCCACATTGGAAAGGTTCATCCTGCATTGGGTTCAAGTTCTCAACACTCTACTCGTATCTGGGCTTCAGTTTCCCCGACACTAGGAACCCTTCCTCCCATACCCCCTTCCTGCCAAGCACCCCACTCCCACCTCTCTCTGAGGAGTTCAGTCTGGAAGTTGCCTGGCAGCAAACACGCCTCCTGGTCACTCCCCAGCCACTGACTCAGGGTCAGTGACGCCCTGCAGAGGAAAATATATACTGGCCACACTTTTTTTTCTCAATCCACATTTCAAAGGGAAAATAGGAACCACCCATCTGTAGCATTCAGAGGCAGGGAGGCAAGTTTTCAATCAGTGCAGGGAGGCAGATCATGGAGACCCCGATTTTTTCCCTGGTGCCCAACAAGGGACCAGGGATGGCGGCAAGGCAGGGAGGCCGAGGCAGAGGGTGGAAAGACAGAGCGAGGGAGAAAGGGGCACAGCCTCTGTGGACAACGGGGACAGCTAGGGCTGACCCAGGGGTGCACAGTGGGGCCTTGGAGTGGGGGAGGGGAGACTGGCCACAGGGAGGGGCCAGGCCTGCCAGGCTCCCCAGCCCCTGCCTAGTGCCTGGCACAGATGGGCTCTCCGTGACTGAATGAATGCACTCATGAATGAATGAACCAGCGTTGGCGGCCTGCCCCCTAAATGCCAGGCTTTCTCCCATCCACAAACTCACGTAACCTCCCAATACACCTGTAAGGATGACGTCGTTATTCCCACTTCACAGATAAGGAAGTGGAGGCTCAGAAGGGCCCACGTCCGGCCTGAGGTCACACAGCTGGGTAGCAGAGGAGCCAGGGACAGCTCTGGCTCCAGGTACCGTGCTCGGGGCTCAGACTGTGCCTCATGCCAGAGGCGGGTGCAGCCTCCTCAGCCCCCAGCAGCCAGGCACGGAGAACACGACTGCAGGAGCCATCCAGGCCCTGGGACCTGCAGGGCAGCGTGGCAGGCGGAAGACGGAGCAGGGGCGCTGTGGGAGGCAGGATGTCTTTCGGCTGCAACAGAAAACCAGTACAGGCCTGGGGCCTGGAAGCGAGGGCGCTACTGTAGCAAACGCCTGGAAGTGTGCAGGTGGCCTTGGCAATGACCAGTGAGCAGAGGCTAAACAAATCTGGAGACGCTGATAGAAAAGGCCTAGCTTGCCTGGAAAGGCTAGGGGTAGAAACGTAGCTGTTGGGTAGACACTCCTCGCTCTCCTCGACCCTCACTGGCAGAGGAGGAGAGGGGTCTGAGGCCAGGCAGAGGAGGGGGGTGTGGAGGTCTCAGTGGTGGAGAGGTTTCAGGGCTCAGTGCAGAGATGGACAACACCCGGAGAACTGAGGCTTAAGAATCGGGTTTGAATAGGGGTTCGTG